>WEIT01035533.1:127977-181018 GCA_013389985.1 Dryoscopus gambensis
GGTGCTGCTGGACCAGAACTTATCATTCTCCTGGAAGTTTATATTTGGGCGACTCCCGCGCCTTAACCTGGTGATGTACATAGTGTGTCACTAAGAAAACACCGGGCTCAGTCTGGCTTTCACCTGCACTGGAGTCATCTGGGATTTTGGCACTGGTGCTCTAGAGCTGTGGCTGAAATCAGAATCTGGGATATGTGTTGTTTTAGAAGCTATAAAAAAACCCCCCAAACCTGGTTAATATTCTTGTGGAGATGCACACTGTAACACACAGCTTTCTGAAGCAGGACCAACTCTAATCTTCACCTCTCTCTTTTTGTCTTTATTTTCTGTCAAGAAGTGGCTGTTAACCCTGAAGTAGGGTCCTGATACATAGTAAAAAGAGAATTATTTCCAGAAAATTGCAAGAACGTTTCCAGATACTGAAATGAGGAAGGAAAAAAAAGAAAGTCTTGTATAGCTCATTTTTCTGCAGTCAGGAAATGAAGGAGACTGTTGTGAAAACTCATACTGTTCATAATCCTCCTCAAAAGTCATCTTCTTAATGTTTGGCAATATGTAAAATTTTAGGCATGTGTGTGGAATATTAACTGAGACTGTTTTAAAATTAATGTTACCTCTAACATGTTTTGAATCAACTTCCTGTGAATTTAATTAATCGTTACTTCTCTGGCAATTCAAATTTACATATTTTTAAGGCTGGCTCTGATCCATGTTGGCATCTGAAGTACAGAGATCAGAACTCCTCTGAGTAACAGTGAGGCATCAAACAAATACTGAAACTTGAAATGCCATGTGAATTGTTACCTTCTGCCTAATAATAAAACTGGATTTGGCAGGCTGAAGAGACGATGCCCAGCCACTGATAAATATTTCGTTTCAAACCATGCAGTGTACTCTAGCAAAGGCAGCCCTCTTGGGCACCTGTTTGCCCTGGAAACCATGGCCATGGAGAGCACGCAGAAAGTTTCCTTGAACCTTGGCACTTCAAAATGTTTGGAAAGCAATACATGACTGTTCTCCTCATATTATCTTATCTCTGTCACCAACAGTCCAAGAAAAATGTATCTTTTAGGTAAGAACTAATGGAGAAAAAAGTGAATGAAAATATCTGTTTAGATAGATATGTCATGATAGATGTGAAGTGGATGAGTAATGGTACCTCTTGTTAAATTGAAATAAGGAAATATTTATAAAAAGAGCTTTCCTAGTGGGAGAAGGGTTTGAGGGCTGAGTTTTATTGCACTGTCTTCAGTGATGTGCAAAGGAGCATGATGTGAGGTAGATAATTTTACTGGGTTAGCTTTCTTCAAAGAAAATTTGTAGTTATGAATTTCCTCTTCCACTGCTGCCATCAAGAGCAGAAGAAAAAAAAAGAGAGTTTCCTCCATTATAAGCTTCTAGGGAAGATGAAGTATCGTTCCTGCTAGACTGCTGAGTGCATACACAGGTTTGGGATTGGAAGTAGTGACACTGTCTGTGTAGAGATGATGGAAGTTGCCCCATCTCCGGGTGGACATCAAAGGAAAGTCAGCTGCTCGTGTGGAGGTTTTGTGCAAGACTCCTTAGGAGATAAAGCGTGTGTGCACCTCAACCTCTGCTGTGAAAGCACAGGGTTCTCCTTTCCCATCCACTCATCTGGCTCCTCGTGGTGGGTGTGAAAGCAAGGCTCACCTCCTGTTTCTGTAGTTGCTGCTGTTCTGTTTGTCCTTGCTAGGTAGTGCTTTCTGTCAGGAAGTGCAGAAATAGGGACGTTTCCAGGAGGAAAGTGTTGTTTACAAGGCATCCCGCATCGATGAAGAGGAACTTGCTCTTGTTTCATCCAAGACTACACAGCTCTGTTTGTGCAGGAGCCAGGAGAACGAACCTCCAGGCTTGTCCTCCCCTTTGGCTGCAGCTCCTCTTCAAAGGCTTTCCTCAGGAACAAATTTTTGTAGTAACCTAGTTGAGTCTTCCCTCAAGCCAGACACTGACCTGTTCCATATCCCTTTTTCTCTCCCCTCTCTTGTTCTTTCTGTAGTGTGAGTGGTTCACTGCAGCTCTCCATTCATAACATCATCGGCTGCTTATAAACCAACATCCCTGCCAAGCACCCAAACTGCTCTGTCTTTTGTGAAAGGTTACTGTGGCAGTTTTTACTTTGAGTCGAAACGCAGATCATTAGCAGATATGCCCCTGAGCTCTATCTAACTTGCTCTCCGAGCAGCTTTGACTCCTCAGTTAAACATTTCCTGAGCAATTTTTCCTGCCCCTGCTCTGAACCAGGCACAGAGAATGCTCCACGGTACCTGTGTTTAGGGTGATGCTCTGACTGGCACAGGGAAAACACCACAACTGTTCTTTTGACTGTCATTCTCCTTCTTCCAAAAGTCCTTCACGGCTGTTTCAAGAATGCAGCCAGCCACTGACTGTGGGTTTGTGCTGGTGGGAGCTGAAGGCTTTGTTGTCTTTCAGTCATGCCTCAGTTCAGCTTAAAGTGAGTCGGTGTAATTATGATGTACTGTGTGCCCCACTCACTGTGCAAACAGTATGAATTTTCTCCTGAGAACAAAAGTAACTTTGGCCACTACTTCTCTCTTTTAAATTGTTTTAAAAGAATCCTATTTCCAGAGTTTTCAACTGTTGAAATAATTTTTTAAATTATCTGTTATATTTTAATTAAAAGGTCATATTTGAAGACTGAAGTCTATTTTTTTGTGTATAGAATCTGCTTCTGGAGTGCCTTTGTTCATTAAAATTAGAAAATTAAAATGGAAAAAATAGGCAAGGGAAATGAGGCATATTATACTATTACTTTCATGTATGGTTTTGAAGGTAAAACTGTATCCAAATGATAATTAGTCTTTGCCCTCAAAATGGCCTTGCTACGGTACATGCACTGATGGAAGAAACTCTGAGACTTCTTCCTTTCTGGAGTTAGAGAATTCCCTAACTGAGTATGCTCAGAGTGTCTCCAACCACTCTGCTAGAATAAGATTATCATCCCTAAAAGCAAGATACGTGGGAGATGGAAATTCATGTGCGAGGAGTTAGAGGCATCGCTTTGAAGACGCAGACTCTAGAATTGATTTTGCATTGGAAAGGTGTTTACTGAGAAAAACTACTATGTACCTGAAAACTCTGGGTTTAAGACTCTCAGCAAAATGGCATCCTTGCAAAACTCATTTTATGTTTCAATGCTTTTACGCACAATTTTAAGGGGTTTGTTTGTTTGTTTTTGAACTTACAGTACATATTTTGCTTTAATTTGCAAAACGTGCTTTATACATCCATTAAATTACATCCACTGAATTACAGAATATACTGCCTCTGGTGGAAGAAATTATATAATTGGGTGACTCTCCACTGTCAGAAGACACTTCTTGTCTCTGTGCTGGGTGGCTGTTCTTCACATGTGCCCATTTTCAGGACGAACCAGCATTTCTTCCTCACTTGGGCACACAGCTCTTGCTGGCTGCTTTGGGGCCCTGTGAACCTTTCCCAGCTGAGAGGTTGTGTCCCATATCTTTGTCTATCCCTGCATCACTTCAGTTTTCTGTGCTGTGACTTCATTACTGATTCCCAGATGTGCAGAATGGCTGATCCTCTTTAAGTCTTCTAAGCTTTGTAAATAAGGAATGATTCTAGGCAGGTAGACAGATCTTCGATTATACAGTGGGATAATAAACCCAGATATTTCTCTGTTAGCTCAAAACCAGTTTTGAACTGATGCTCACTTTTTTTTTTTTGGACTTTCTTTTTTGCTTTTGAAACAAAACAGTGTCCAAGTGATATAAAGTAGGTTTGAATGGTTCTGTGTGCAAATACTAAAGTGCAGGGCAATTAAAATGCAGTGCTTTTCGTAGCACTTTAACTTCATTAGGACTTGAGTGGGACTGTTGGTACTGATTTAAAGTAAGTCATTGCCATTGAATTAGAGAGACTTAATTCAGGTGCTATTAAAAGCATCACCTTGAGCAACTGCTGAGGACTTTAGAGCAGATCTGAGATCCACCCATGGTTCTGCATGATTCATTCAAAATGGGTGAACCCTTGCAAAGTACCTACAATACCAATACAGTTACAGAGTACACACTTAAAATTAGTAATTCACATTAAAAGAAAAAGGAGCTGATTGCCTATAAATATGAATTATTTTTATCCTCTTTCATGATTACAAAATGATGCACCTCTGAAGTTTCTGTGAAGCTCTCTTTTTTTGGGGAGAATTTTTTTGAATTCTTAAAACTCAAATTCGAAAATTTAATTTAGGAACAAGGATAATTTTTCTTCACTCTCAACTCAGAACTGGCGTAATAATAATTATTAAAATAATAAAGTTTATTAAAAATAAACCTTAAATTTATAACATCTTAAAAATAAAAAATCTCTAATCTTAGTAGATTAGAGCAGAGTCCACACCCAAACCTGATATTCAAAATTCATTTCAAATTAATGACTTTTCTTCGGGCGTAAATTTTACCTTTGATTTGAACCTGTGGCATCTGCTCAAGGTCAATCCACAATTCATTTACATTTTTTAAAGGTCCTTGTTTTTACCATTTTGAAATTGTGGTTATTGCTGTGGGAAGGTGAAGGAGTATCATCCTTCCAGGTTAGTTATGCTGTATTTTAGTTATGCAGATGTTCATTGTGAGTGAATAAAGTTTTAGTATAATGCACTATTTCCTTGTAAATGGTGCAAAGATACATAAAGTGCTTCCTTCCTTCAAAAAGTATGATATTAACTCAAAAGAACAGATTGATAGAAAAGAGTTTGGTCTACAGCAGCAGAGAATTGTGAGGATTTCATTTGATTGGCATTGCTGTTTGTTTTTGGCAAATCCTTTTTGATGCAAGCTAATAAATGTTGCAGCATTAAATCCTGGAGATTAGCAGGTGTTCAGAGAGAATGGAAATTGTCTTTGCTTTGTGCATTGTGTGCTCGAGGCACTGCAGAGGTGCAGGAGGTGCTGAAGGCCCCGTGAGAGCTCTGGGTAATTCCCACAGGGAGCACTGTGGACACATCCCTAGGGAACAAACCCCAGGGGTCAGCCTGGCCTCCCTGCTGGAGTAGCTAAAACAATCTTACCAGGATCATAAGGCATTATAACTTTAAAGATCATTAAATGATGCCTAGATCTTACTATTTAAGATTTTTTTTTTTGCATAAAATGTAGTTACTTGACTTGTGAATTAGCTTCATAACACAACATTGCTCGTAAATAGGGTAAAAATCTCATTTAATACAGTTCTTTTCAAAGAAAGCTCTGTGTGCTTATATATGTTTAGATATGTTAGAAGTTACTCTTACGGCCGCAGACATTTGATAAAGCAGAGTGATTTGGCTTTACCTTTCCAGTCCTTAATGGACACCGTAGTTAACAGAACTACTTATACCTCTAGACAGTAAAACTCTAATGCATAGAAAATGAGAGTTGTGGAAGGGAAGAGATGGAGTTACATGGTGTCTGCAAAATGTGGGGAGGTAAAGATGAGAGGCAGTGTAGAGCTTTTGAAGAAAAGGAGATAATTTAAAGTCTCTTCTGTCAGTGTTAGGGGTAGCAAAACCAAGAGTTAAGTGTAGAATAATGGGCTAGAGGGGAAGGGGAATGAAATTCAGTCACCTGCTATAGCAAATGTTCTCTGTGTATTATTCCAGTTTTACCACACAGAATAAGGAAAATGACTTCCTGAAGGAACTGAGTGGTAGTGAGGATTTTAGTAATTTAAAGAGAAGTCTTAAGACAGTAGTGGCAAATTTCAAAAGACTTGAAAGGCCTGAAGGCTGAACTTGGCTGTTGTATTGCTAAGCAGCAAGACAGATGTATGAATCTAAGAATTATTAAAAACTACTGGTAGTAATTGCAACTCAGGTGGTCATTTTTAAGGCCTCATTTGTGAAGAACTGAGTAGACCAGGGTTGTGATGTTTCTCAGACCTTCTTCTGGATCATTACTTCTGTAGCACAATGACAAAGTGAAAAACCTTCTGAGGACTTAGGAAATGAGTGAAAATAGTGCCAAATTAATTTTATTCTATTGGTTTTATTCTGCTGAGATGGACAAGCACTCAGTGTTGAAGTAAAAAATTTACACTTCTCTGAAATAAAATACAAGGTGATTGCTGTTATCAGTCTGCTGAAAACTTTCTAAAATGCTATGCTTTTGTGAAGCTTTAAGCACTTGAATTTGCCAGTCTTAGAAAATTTCAGTTTTCTGAGTGTATGTGTTTTGTCTTCTATGTTTTTTTCTTCCCTGAATTTTCCATTCTTTTGGTATAAGAAAACCATGATACCAGTTTCGATATAGGGGTGGATGGGAAAGCTGACAATTAAGGATTAAAAAAAAAAATGTAGAAATGCACTACATACATTTTGCCTCTCTTCATTTTCAGATATTAATGGTGTTTCTGTGATGGAAATTTTCCATACTCCATGTATTTTATTCTCCTTTGACCTTGTATCATCTCTGTCACCTGGTACATTAAACAGCAGTCAGGTTCTGAGTCCCTTATAACTGATAAGGGACTTGATGAAGTTTTACCCATCCTGTGATTATCAGTCTAATTTTCAGGTATGAAAATTACTGTTGTAATCTCAGAAGACAGTGACCCATAAAAGGTATATGATTGAAAATCAGATATATAATTGAAAATGTGATCATTATTTCTTTAAATACACGTTTATGTGTTGGTGCCATCTGGCAGTACCTAGATCAGCCCTTGATTAGCTGTCATTGACTGGCTGGTCAGGGACAGGCATCAGGATAGATGTGGGTCATGAAGATGTTCTCCTCTGAGATGAGCGTGGCCTTATTACCATTTATTTTTCTCATAAGAACGAAAGGAAGGGATCACAGGGGAGGTAGAGCTGTTCATGGTTACTTGTGCTGTTTGAGCTGAGTGAATTTGCGCTTTCCCTTATGCCTCTCCGCTCCTACCTGACAAGGATTTCAGAAACTGTCTTCTACATTTAAGCCGCAATTAGTTGTCCTGATGATTTCCCCCACTCACCTGCCTAATTACCCGGTAAGGTCTGCAAATCAGCCTGGCTGCAGTCAGGGCACACCTAATTGCACCTTCAGCGTAGAGCACAAGTGGAGGACCTGGGGAGATGTGCAGCCTGAGCGCGTGCTCATGGAGGGAACTGCCAGGCATCGTTTGTGGGCCCTTCCTCATAAAGCAGCTCTAGCTGAGGCATTGATTTAATTCTTCCCCTTCGTCCTGCAACAATAGCTCGACTTGCAATCTGAATAACGGGATTTCTTTTCTTTGTAACTTTCACATTAACAGTAATTACTGAGTTGCTGGAAGAATTGGAATGGGTCTCTTTTTTTTTTGAACAGTTTGTTCCCTTTTCGTGCTTGATATGCTTAAATATTGGAAGTTGCAGCTTTAAAATAAATTATTGACAGAAGCACCAAGGGTTTCTTTTGTTGCTCACTTGCAGGGTTACCTAAATATGCAACTGATCACCACAGGGAAATGCATAAAAACCAGAAAATAAAACATTCTTACTGCAGTGCCTTGCAGTGTGTTGGCTACTGATGCAGATATATTCAGAGAGGGGTGGTACACTTGGGGGTAGATAGTGAGTGGAATATAGACAGCTTCTGGATAAACTGCAATTTTTGATTCCCACTCCAGTAAGGGCACCCAGAAGAATTACTGTGTGTATTTTTAGTAGCTTCTTCTTTCAGAAGCTGACATACAATTACTGTTGTTGCAGTTGTACATTGCAAAACTTTTCATTATTCTCTTGGATGTTTTCAGATGCCTGCTATTTTTATTCACTTTTTCCATTCTTAAAAAACAATTCTGCTTGTACTGAGAAGCAAACACTCTTCCTAACTGTGCAGAATAAAATTACTCAGGTAGTAAAATTATCAGGTCAAGATGTCCTACTTCAATTCTGTTGCAAAATCCTGTTTGCAGTACAAATTTTAAATAGAAAAATGTATGCATACTCCCCTTCTAGGGGAAATAATGGAATAATTACTACCAACACTTTTTTCCTAGTTCAGAAGAATGACTCCTACAAAATTGCCCCAGTTTGGTGCATTCTAGCTATGGAACATAAGCAACTATTGTGATGTATTTTAATTAAGAAAAATATCAACAATGTAGATATGCAGTTGTTATACTGGATTAGAAACTTCAATTCCTTTTCATGTAAAATGTATTGCTTCAATTTCTCTTGCTGCATCATGCTGAAACATCACGTAATTAAAGCATCATGTTGTTTTGCAGAATATTCTCTTGTAGACAGGTAGTCTTGGTGAACTGATGAGATTAATATTTTTATTTCACTTTCAAATATGTGAAGAGCCATGGTTTTTGCTCTCAAAGACTTGTGTGGAAAGCACTAATGGAAATAGTACTCCATCATCAAATATGACTGATTGGATTTTAGAAACTGAGCTTTTTACTGACGTTAGTTTTCACGACAAAATAATAAAAAAATCACTGTGTATTGTCCTCATTCACCCCCAAGCAAGTCTAGGTGAGCAGACTGTGCACAGACAAATGCCTTGGGGTCCTCTGTTGCTAAGAGTGTGATGGGGTTATTTGTGAGGCTTGTCATGAACAGTAACACTGGGGGCAGAGGTGAGGAAATACCAGATTTTCAACCAGCTGGTCCATCAGACCAACTTGGGTCTGAGTCAGCTTTGTCAGAGCCACTTCTGCTTTGTTTTCCTTTTGGGTTTTCTTTTGGGTTATTAATTTTTTTATTTTCATGTCTTCTGATGGGGTTGGTGTGGATGTTGGGAAGGGTGGACTGCAGTGTCTGGGCTTTGTTTTCCCACTCAAGGTGTTGCACAAGAGCTACTTTAGTAGCTGGTTTGTATTTTCCGTACCTGGTGCCCAGCAGAGAGCCACGGGGATTTGGCTGCACATCTCCACGTGCTGTGACTTGAGGAGTTGCTTCCTCCAAGGGCCACTGTAGTCAGAAATCACAGGCGCAGCTTGCAGCCAGCTGCTGGCTTTGTCACTTGGTGTGTGTCAGGTCAGCTTCAAGGATTTTTGCTTGTTTTAATATTATCCAAAATTTTGATCCTGTGGGAGCAGCTAAAGTTGCAATCTCAGAAGTTGTAATGTAGCTGCTTCCAGAAAATTTCATAAGTTGTTTACACAAAGGAGACAAGGATGTAAAATATGATTCAGTTACTCGGGAGGGAATAAGGAACATACGGTGCTATGAGCTGTAGAAAACAGGAAGAAACCCCACAGGTATAAAATCAACACAAAATGTGAAGAACGAAATTTTCCTGCAAAAGTCAGGTATTAACTACACCAACACTTTTGTTACAGCTCCCTTTTTATAAATCAGCTAAAAACTAATTCATGGCAAGTTTCCATCAGTTTGAAAATCATTTGTTAATCACTGCAACTTATCTGTGGTGAGATCCAGACTTCTGTTCTGTGGGTGGTTTGTTTGCTTTAGTTTGGTTTTTTTCCTTTTTTTTGTTCTGAAAATGGTTTGTATTTTATGAACGTTCAAGATTACCTCTGAACCCATTTTGCATGACATGAATCTGGGAAAATTCCTTTTGTAGCTTATCGATTAAGTTATTCAGTTTAGTTGGCCATATAGGTCTGGATTCTGACTTCTGGTAGCTTGTTTTTGAGTACACACTGAATATGTTTATACATTCTTGTTAATTCTAAGCAAATATTTAGACAAAGGAAATGAAGGTTGATAATTTTTAAGTTATTAATCTGGGAAGTCATGGAGTATCACAAGAATCCATTTTATTTAAGGCCTATAGTATAAGAATATATAAGAAAGCCACAGTGTTAGAGCCTGTCTCATAGCCCAGCACCTTCATTTGAGTCAAATATTTGCCTCCACACATTTCAGTAAGAGCTGTTGAAGTGGATCTGAAGGAATTATTTGGCTCTTATATTAAAGCTCAGAGCCAAGGAGAGATTTTGAGCCGAGTGTCTGTTGTGAGTGTTGGGTCTGTAGACAACAAATGGCCTTCCTGTGTGTTAATGGAAAATTCAGTGACAGGGCTGCTTGGAACTTTTCATGCACTTGAGTGTAACAACAGCTCTGCCAAAGGAAGGTACCCACTTCTGCACTGGTAAGATCTTTGTCTTCTATCTCTGCCTCTGTTCTTCTGAACTGTAATTGTAACTCTCCTAGCTTTTAAATGGGAAGAAACCAAAAAGAAATAGATATTATTTATTTTATAGAATTCATCCTTCCTGTATTTGGAAGATATCCAAATCAGACAGAAAGGAAACTGTGGAGAAAATGAAAGGTGCCATTCATTTCTTACTCTAAATCAAAACTCCTAGTTTAGATGGATTCCTGCCAAAATTTCTAAGATACTCAGTGGTCTGCACTCACCTTTATTAGTACAAGTATTAAAGCATGCATGGAGTGCTTGACAACATCACTGCTTTTCATGGCACTGTTATGCTCTTGACAAGAGTATGACTGGCTCCTAAAAATGTTCTTTAGTACTTCCCAGTCTCCCTTTCAATCATAGTTCTCTTCTGTTACATTTATTTTAAAAAAATACATTACCTGATTTGTTTGATTTCTGTTCTTTCTGCTATGCAGGGATGTGTTTTCTTCTGGCAGTGATAACACTTGCATGGGTCATTAAGAAATGAGTCTCTTACAATATATTTAACTTTGGTTAAAAATCTGTACACTTCAGAGGGTGGTGTGATTGCTGCAGCAGTTACTAATTCCATAGTTGTTTCACCCATGCTCATCATTTGTGTTTCTCCCCCAGAAAATGTAGTGAAACACAAGTGATGATTACTTTCTCTTTATGTGCAGTGCAGAGACCCCCTACTTTATTTAGCAAAAATAGCAAATTAGACACAAGAAATCAACTATTGCTATTTCATACTGCATGAAAATACAGAACAGCCTTCTGTGTGTTTCTCTGATTCAGTTTATTGCTCTTCTGTATTGTCCATGCAGCCAGGCAAAACAAGGAGCTCTGTGTGAAGTAGGAACTCCACATGGAATGACAAAGTGTCTGTTTCTGGGTCTTCCTCTGGTTTTTCTCTCCATCCTGCTTTACTTCTATGGACTCCACAAACACCAGATCCAGGCACCTTCTGTGCTGAATTCTGTATGTCCCTGGCAGGGCTGGACCTTCCCAGCTGTTGCTGCCATGGGAGCCTTCTCCGAGAGTCAGAAGGTCACAAGGGATCAATGATCCCTCCAATCAAAGGTTCATTTGTCCTTCTCAGAATGTCCAGGCTTTGCTGGAGCAGTCCTTAGTGTATTTATGCATTTCTTTGCTTTCCACTAAAAACAGCGTATGGAAAAGTTTGTCAATAGGAGCACCTTGACTCTTCTTGGGTGGCTCACATTTCCCAAAGAAACACAATGGATAAAGGGTCTTTGAAGTGTTCTATGCAGATGGCTTTGGCCATTAGGTAAAATGACTTTGTAGCAAAAGAAAAGCTGGATTTTTACGTTATCTGGAGATATACTGAAAAAAATCAATAAATCCTGTAAAACAGCCAAGAAATTCCTGATATTTTCCTGCTAGTACTAAATTTGCTTTTTAATTGAGTGGAATATATGTAAGGAGATGATTTTGTGACCCACTGTCTTTCTATAAATGCTTTTTTATAAGCTCTGTGTGTGTATGAATGTGGGAAAAATGTGATGTCCTTAGTGCTGTGAGGACTTACACTGTTTTTAAGTGAAATGTGATCTTGGCTCTGCTGGGTCATTATATATATTAACTCTATATAAGTTAGCATAATGTATTAAATCTACAAATTTCCTGATCACCTCTCTGGTCTTTTTCACCTAAAATGTGCAGAGAAAACCATATCTTTATTTCTGACCATAGACTCACAGTATTCCACTGCTTTACACAGAATTCCATTTTCTGGAAAAAACAGGTGATTTAATGATGAAGCAGACTGGGAAAAACTAAATGATAAATTTCTAATTAGAGTCCAGTTATACTGAGTGAGTAATTCTGCTTCCTACAGTTTTGTTGACAGATATTTACGAAAAGAGTTGCTGGATTTCCATTCTCAGCTGAGCTTGGGAAACTCATGTAATTTTCTCCTGCTTTAGATCCCTATAAACACAGAGATTGATTGTGTTCCTTTTTCTGGTACTGACACTCCTTGGTTTATTTACATTTTTATTTATTTATAGGAATGTTGCCTTAAATAATATTTATCTGTATGTTTATTCAGTGATATGTGCATGTGTGTACATATGTATGTGCACAGAGTCTTATTAAGGCACATTTGGATTTAAATTACTTGTTTTATTTGCATGTAATTTATGTGTAAGTCTGAAAACAAATAGAAAAATACTGATGTAAATTTGCAAAATCACCTTTACAAATGTGTTCCATAGTTTGATAACTCCTGATTTAATCTCACTCATCTAAAAAATGTTGCTGTCAGGTCCATTCTCCGGGAGTCTTAAATGGCATAAAATTAAGCATGTGTACAAATACCTGAGCAGTGAGAATCTCCAAAAAGCAATTTTGTTTTTGCCGGTCTAACTGTGAACCTACTTGAAAGTCATGCACGAGTGCAGTTTTTTACCATTAAAAACAGGGCCACTGTGTTAAATTTAAATTGTAAAATTACGTGGCATAGACCTGAATATGACTTATGTGGCATTGCTGCAGTTTGGTAACCTTTGCTGTTTATCTAACCTTCAGTGAACTGCAGTGTTGTGTTGTCAAACAGATATGCTCATTAATGCTGAAATAGTTGATGTCAGTTTTAAAAATCATCTGTAATGGGACCTTGCCAATATTTTGGGAAATAAAAAGACGTGTTAAAGCCTTTTTTTTTTTTTAAGCAATCAGGCAAAGTATAACTTTGTTTCTGAGCAATGAAAAGGAAAAATTCCAGCAAAAAGCCTTGTTATATCTGTAGAAAGATCTATAGATATGCAACATGTATAGCTTGTATTAATTTATTTTTTATGTCCTTTTTTCTTGAGATATGTTATTTTACTTGGTTGGGGGATTTTTCTTTAACGGGATAAGAATGGGAGACATATTTTACGATCTTGTGACATTTCATTAAAGTTAGGATCAATAAGAATACGTGAAAATACCTTTTTGCCCATAAATGGCTGTGCCAGTGTTTATACAGACTTCTTGTGTTACATCACAGTAACCTGAATAAAATCATGTTTATGCCTGCTGCTTTGTCATCTTTTTCTGTCCTTGGCCTTACTTGCTTTAGTGAAATACTTCTAAGAATTTTCTTTAATTATGGCAAATGAGCTGTTGATTTCCTGTAGATGCTAATGGTGCATGGGCTCACTGGAAATGGGCCGCTTGCTTTATTCCTGTGTAATCTCGCAGGCAGTCTTCAAGATACAGAGATAGCTTTTCCTAATCAGACAAAAATCTCATTAGCTTAAAGATGAGACTGGTGTGAGGAAAAGAGGACAGAGCATGGTGTGAGTACTGGGGCTTTGGTCCGACAAGGACACGAGGAACATAAAGTGAAGTCACAGCAGAGCTATTGGTGAGCCTCAGCCCCACAAAAGGGTGTGAGGCTCCTCTGGACAACCTTCTGTCTGGAGGTGAGATTTGCAGGGGAGGTTGGAGTCATATTTAATAAAGCAGCTCTTCATTAGCTGTTACCCTTAGGAACTTGCAGAAATCCCCATAGGTGGCTTCCTGAGGCTTTCATGTCCCTCCGTACTTCTGAGTCTCAAGATGCTTAAACACGTCTTGTCAGAACTTTGTTATTCTCCTTAACTCTGCCAAGTATTTCTGCTGGAAAGAATGAGAAAAGTATTTTTACTCCTGAAACTTTGTTAGAAACAAGCTATAAAAGATTGTGAGCACAGGATGAAAAGGGATAACAACTCTGAAATCCTGGGGCTCAGTGAAGTTGCCTCTGATGCTGGCATTATGCCTCTTCATCAAAGTGCCTTGCATGCACCTCAGCTCCCAAAAGCCGAAGGAGCTCCCTTGCCTGCTGCAGCTTTGTCTCTACATTGTGACTGCTCTATTTTTTCAGACACAAACCAGTTCTGTCATCCATTGTTGCTTTATTCAAGTCTCCCTCTGCCCCAGCTACTCAACAGTGCTTATGGCAGTATTTTACATGACCTGCATTTTCCATAGTTTAATATTGTGCACTAGTAGTTTACTTTCTCCCCTCCCTGTTTGAGTGCTACTATGTTAGCTAAAAAAATCCCAGATGGCCACAAATTTTCACTGGTGCAGGCGCCCCACTGTTTTAATCAGTTGTGCTGATCCATCTCTCTACTTTTGCATTTATTACATGCAGGCGTAATGACCAAAGGTTTAAATTCTTCTGCTGTGATTAGACCTTGAGCAAGAGTTTCAGCAGAATACCTTAGAAGTTAAGCTTTTAGTTGTTTGTCTAGTGTAATAGAGCTCATTGTCTTGGAGTAAATGTTACAGTGCACTGCAAAATGAATGGGAAGATGTGGAATGTATTCTTAATGCTGGCCATAATACATTAAATAGATTCCATAAATGTTTCTGGTCCTTTTTTTTTGTGAATAGTTGGAACTAAGGGTGTTGACAGAGATATTCCAAAATACCCCAAATTACCAAAACTCAGTTCATGAACAGGCACTTGCAGGTCCAAGGGAAAGATCTCCCTGCTTAGAGCAAAAATGATCAAGCTGAAAGAAGGCACGAAATGTTTTGCAAGGTTAATTACCAGTGAGAGTGATCAACACTTCTCAGAATGACTTATATGTGCACATTTATTTTAGCTTATTTTTACTGAGTAGGGGTGGGTTGGGTTTGTTTTAGTTGTTTTGGTCTGGGTGTGTTTTCAGTTTGGCCCTGCAAAAGGAGGGCTTTGTTTTACCATCGCAGCCTGAAGAAATAAAAATATGAAGACAGATTGTTCCCATATCCAAAGCCTGCACCTGTTCTGAGCAGGGTAATTGGTAACAAGCTGCTCTCTTTTTAAAATGCCCGTTATCCATGGAGCTGACAGAATCCTGCATTCCTCTGAAAGTGGCATTTTACAGTGACTCTGAAAAGAAGTGCCAATGTTTTCATGAATAAAGATATTGACCGGGGAAAGCAATTGTGTGATCATAATCACTGAGACAAGAACTGTAGCAACAAGATCTTAAAACACAGCAGATTGTAAAGGGAACATGAGGGATGAAAATGATAGGTACTTATGCAAATGGATTAGAACTATCCTGTGCCACTTTGTGGATCTGTCTTTGAGTCTCTCTTGCTATCTAGGCCATGGGATTAGTCAAAAACAGCTGGAAAGGAATGGACACAATCACTTAATCAGAAAATCAGAAGGCTTTCTGGGGTAATTTCCCTTCAAATAGCACACTGCAAACCCAGGGCAGGTAGTACTTAATATCAGTTGCAAGCCCAGCTCTATAAAGAGCTTTGTAAAGACTGCAATCTTTCTATTATAAGTGCATTGAGTCTGTCTTTTAAAACACCTGAAATGCGACATGAAATTATTTGCCTTTTTTTTCATTTATCACCTTTTCTCTATGTTTGGGGAATGCAAATGGCAAGAGTTTAATGAAGTGATACTGTTGTGATTACATCTAAGCTGCAGAGTGAGACTCATTCTCATTCCTACTGCAAAGAAAATTACATTTGCTTTTCCTACTCTAATGCACTTTGCCCCTGAAATTCTTGCCAAAATAAGGTGGGGGGGGGGGGGGGCAGTGATTCTTCTTAGTGCTTTTCTCTGTAGGCTTTGTCCTGGTGACAGAACAGCAGAAAAAAAAGAAGAAAAGACAAAAGAAAGCAGACGATTCATTCAAGGCTTCAGAAGATGCCATGCTGGCAGAAACTGCTACAGCCCAAAAGTGCTGCAGCCCAAATCTGCTACAGCCCCAAACTGCTGCAGCCCAAAGCTCCTGTAGGGTCCTTCATCTGTCCTTGGTGCCTCAGCACAAGACCAGGCAAGCACCAGGCACTGCTGCAGCTCAGTGCTGGTGGGTTTTGTGTTGCGAATACCCACAGTCCAGGGGTAAACACCAGTGTGTGTCTGCAGACCTGGACGGGCACGTCAGCCTGGTAATGTTCACCCCAGGCTGCAGAAATTATGGCAGAATCTCTGCTTTCAGTTGGAGCTGTACCCAGCAGAAGCATTAAAACTGCTTGAATCCTTGTTCTTAATTTTTATAGAGAAATGTGTATTTTCTGCATTTGGTTTATCCCACCATTTATGAGCTGGGTCGATGCAGCATGGGCAGGAGCTCTATGAGAAACAGAAGTTTAGTTAAATGCCAGCTCTCAGGGTTGCCTGTCTCTGAAAGTTTGGGTTTCACTTCCTCTCCCAAAGGAGATGCTGCATTTTAACTAACCAATAACTTCTGGAAAAGCCTGGCAGAGGCACTCTGTAGTCCTCAGGCTTTAGCCACTGCCCTTCCACATCCATGCTTCCACCAGGCATTCTCCTACTGCTTCTGGCACTATTTCCATGGTGGAAACTGTACTGTGGTTTACACAAATAGTTTTCCAAGAAATCCAGAAAATGCTGTTAAGATAATTCAAAAACCTCACTTACTAATGCAGCATGTTATGCCAATATTTTCTGACTTTTTGTTCTCTTACAACAACCTTAGTTGTACACACTTGCTGGAAAAATTATGCCTTAAAGACTTTTTATCCTCATTGATTAACAATAAAACTGTTTGACTCGATAAGCTTTAGGAAGGAGGCTGTGACTTTTTTTCTGGTTATGCTGCTTACAAGAAAGATTGTAAGTTCATTCAGGTAGAAATATGGAAATATATGAAAGTTTTTTGCCTTTTCGTCTACTACATCTCTTAATTCTGAGTCATTCTATTTCTCAAATCAATATCCCCAATACTACTTAAAATATGCACTTGCATTTCTGTGTCAACAGATAAAAAGTATTTCTATATGAAATAAACCTAATGAAGTTTAGTTTAATTTTGTTATTTCTCTTGTAATAGGAACTTGGGTCAGGTCTTCTTGTTACAGTCTTGTGTAATACAGCCATTATGGAGGAAATTTTGTAGTTTTTTATTCTAAAGATGAAACATCCATGTCAGAATTTCATTCTGTATTTCATTCAAAAATAGAGAACAAAAACTCAGAACTGCTGAATGAGGCTACAGCCTTCTATAATAGGGTTACAGTGTGGGTGTATCAGGGAAGAGGAACTGACGTGGACTTGGGCAAGGCTTTTGACACTGTCCTGCATGACATCTTGAAGCTGGAGAGGCATGGATTTCACTGATGGAGCACTGGATAAGGAATTGGCTGGATGGTTGCACTCAGAGAGTTGTGGTCAATGGCTCAATGTCCAAGTGCAGACCAGTGACAACTGGGATTCCTCAGGGCTTGCTACTGGGGCTGGTGCTGTTTAACATCAGTGTCAGGGACATGGGCAGTGGGATCAAGGGCATCCTCAGCAAGTTCCCAATGACACCTTGGTGTGTCAGCACCCTGGAGGGAAGGGGTGCCATCCAGAGGGACCTGGACAGGCTGGAGAGATGAGCCGGTCATGTGAATTCATCAAGTTCAACAAGGCCAAGTGCAAGGTCCAGCACTTGGGTTGTGGCAATTCCAAGCACAAATAAAAGCTGGGCAGAGAATGTATTGAAAGCAGCCCTGAGGAGAAGGACTTGGGGGTGCTGGTGGGTGAAAATCTCCACATGACCCAGCAATGTGCACTTGCAGCCCAGAAATCCAACTGCATCCTGGTCTGCACCCAAAGCTCCGTGGGCAGCAGGGTGAGGGAGGGGATTCTGCCTCCCTACCCTGCTCTGGTGAGACCTCACCTGCAGACCTGCAGCCAGCTCTGGGGCCTCCAGGGTAAGAAGGATGTGGACCCTGTTGGAAGGAGTCCAGAGGAGGTCACAAAGATTCTCAGAAGGCTGGAGCAGCTCTCCTGCAGAGATGGGCTGAGAGAGTTGGGGCTGTTCAGCCTGGATTAGCAAAAGCTCTGGGAAAACCTTAGAGTAACTTCCAGCACTTTAAGGGTTTACGAGAGAGCTGGAGAGGGACTTTTTACATGGGCTTGTAGTGACAGGACAAGGGAGAATGGCTTTAAACTGACAGGGGACAGGCTTACAACAGACATAAGAAAGAAATCTTCACTGCAAGGGTGTGGCACTGGAACAGGTTTTCGGGAGAATCTGTGGATTTCCTGGCAGTGTTCAAAGCCAGGCTGGATGGGCTTTGAGCAGCCTGGTCTAGTGGAAGGAGGCAGGGGGTTGGACTGAACTGATCTCTAAGATCCCTTCCAACCCAAACCATTCTGTGATTCTGTGCCACAGATTGTGATAGTCAAAGCCATATCTTTCTGCTGCTTAAAAGATTTTCATGCCTGTAGTGAATCAGTTCATCATCAACCTGTAAACTGTGTTTAGAGATGGAGTATATATTTAGAAAACAGCCTAGAAAAGGAGAGAGAAAGATGCTTCGGCATATAAATTTGCTTTGCATATTTGCTGAATATATTTTTTCAGCATTTCCCTCTGAAATACCTTGTGTTGCCCTGGCGAGTGGGGTTTAGCACAGAGGGATGTAGAAAGGTTGAGATGCGTCATGCTTTCCTCCAACATCCTCAACCTGTCCTGCCTCCCACACCCAGTCTCTGTAGGTTTTTGTTTTAGCCTTTCTTTTGGTAACTGCTGCAGGATTTGCAACCTCTGTAATGATAGAACACACCTATGGTACGTGCTTTTGTAAGACCTGTCTTTTAGGGGTCTTTTCAACAGAGGTTGAATGGAGACAGCTAGAGAGGAGAAACTTTAAGCTCTTAGGCTTGAATGTCCTTTGGTTGCATGCATTGAGATCCCTGATGGTGGATGCTGTAAGCTCTTGGTAAATGTGGTCTTTAGCATTTGGCAGCAGCAGGCATTGCGATCTCTAACATTGGTGTACAGTGTTTTTGTTTTGTCTGAAAAACACTTTGTACAAGTGTTTCAGTTTTGTCTTTGTAGCTATGTTTTAGTAAGGTATTACTCAATCACAAATTCCATTCAGAAATATATATTACTTGAGGATTGTTTTTGGCAACAACGCAATTAAATGGTTTGTGAAAAAGCTCCTATAAATAATGAGAAAACTCGCAATTTTATTATTCTTTGCACAGCTATTTTCTGATTCATTAGAGTCAGATTGCAAAATCTATAATAACATTATAGGTAGTGTCATATATAAACCACCATACTCAAGAGTTGGTATTTTTTCAAACCACATTAATAGAAGAGGCTGTTTAGAAGATTAAATCCTTAAATCTCCGTCAGTGTCTGCATTGTTGCTATATGCCAGATAGCAGATGATTTTGGGGAAACTGTATGGTGTCAAAAGCTTCTCATTGTATGGTTCTCTGTGATGTTTCCTCTTGAATGCCTCTATCGTCTTGTCACACTCAGAAATCACAGCCTCTGCCTTGCCAGTGAGACACAGTCCAAACACCTATTTAACTGCCTTTTGCTTATGCCCATTTTGAAAAGTAGCACGAGGCTAAAAATATTCTATTGTTGAAGAACTACAGCTTACACTGTTTTAAAACTTTGTAGGTTACAGTCCAAAAGTTGCATTGGTTAGCATCAAAAAAGTTAATTGGAGATGCCCTCGATAGTGATTGTGCTATGAATTCACATTATTATAGTAATTTTTCTAATATTTCATCACATATTCTTTGTGTACAGTAACTTCATAAACGTCTTACAAGAATGTTGTCACTCAATATCAAAACATCGTAATGACCTTTAATAAATTCTAATATAGTAATTTGATGCAACTCATAAGTATCATAACTCATGATAAAACTCCTAAGTTTTATCCAAATATTAAAACCAAATACCTTAATGGGAGACAAGTCCTTCTTTTTATGCCAGTCTCCAAGTTTTCAGCTAGCTGGAAGCTCCCTTCTTTCTCACTCTGGGTACCAAAAAGCTTTGTATGCTCAGTACTTGATTCATCTCTTTGATATCCTCATTGCAAAAATTTGCAGAAGTATTTAAAATGAAGCTTTATTTTTAGAAACTGAACAATATTCATGTCTGCAGAGAGGAACCTTATGAATAAAGAGGACTTGGTACATTTTTTAGAGGCCTTCATCAAATTGTCCAGCTTCTGTCATTTTAAGTCAGTTCTTTGGAACGGGGTTTCACGGTGCTCTGAGGGAAGCTACAATTTTCTCACCACCACCTGGTTCTGTGAGCAGCTAATTCTTGTCTTAAATTGGATTCTGTCAGGTCTTTTAAATAAGGCTAATACTGTTATGTTTAGAATAAGTTTGTGTTTCCTAGACTGTGCTATTAACACTTAAAAACAATTCTTACTTAAGGGAAAATAATGGCTGGGATCTGAGTTCACAAGCAGGATGCAGAAGTTCTTTATTTTTGTGGAAAGGCTGTGGATCCCTACAATGTCAGCATGGCCAGGGCTGTCCAGAGCGGATGGAACCACATGATGCTCATATCCTAGGGATCACCAAAGGGGCTCATGAAGAGCCATGCAGGCCTTGAAGACCTGTGTCTAAGGCTAGTCAGGCTGTGGTAATTACTATTTGACAAGGTAGGAAGGAAAATGGGGGGAACACGTGGGCTTGAAAGTGGTGGGGAAGCAGGGGCAGCGGTGTGGGGAAAGGAGACAGGTGCTGGGAGTTCCTGCTTACACCATTTTTTTTCCCCATGAGTGCTGAAGACCAGAGTCCTGAACTTCAGTAAAAACCCCGCAGGCATCTAAGATGTGTTGTTGGTTGTGGTAATGAGGTTCTTCCACACTGTAATCCCGGGAAGGCTGCAGAGTTTGGTGTGGGAGGGACTGGCCACACATCCTGTGCTGCAGCTGCCCTCAGTCACTCCTGTGTGCTGCAGTTGAACACCATGCATTGCCTGACACCGGCTCAGTATCAACACAAGGAGGAGATGTCTGTGATAATAAAAGGGTTCAGTTATTCTGACCGGACTTGGTGCAGCCCAGGCTGCTGGTGGCCATCGCCTGGGCTCGGCTGTGGGGAGGGGCAGGCTGGCACCTCTCAGGTGAGGGAGCTGCTCCTGTGATGACCAGCCATGACTAGGGGCTGCACTGAGGAGGTAGTCTGGCTGCTCTTCCACCTTGGTGAGGCTGAAAATCTCAAAAACGAGCAATCTCAGGCAGGCTGGGCAGGATGATGGGTGCAGCGGGCACAAGATGTGTTGGGCAGAGGGCGAGGTTCCTTGCTGGGAGCTGTGATGGGCCGAGGACTGCTGTGAGAATTCCCTGTGGGATGGCTTCAAGATTGTGTTGGGCAATTCCCCTTCTATTTCCTGCAAAAGAGGATCAGGGAGAGAAGCTGTCTTTTACAGGTAGAAATGAACAGGCAAGGGGTTAAAAAAACAATATTAAGAAGTTAGAGACACAGTTGCTGGTATGGGTGATGTGTGATGCTGAGGTGGTGCATGTGAGCCAAGAAAGCATGAGAACATTGCCACTTTCTGTTACGACTTCTCCATTTCACACTCATTGTGACCCAGAAATGCAAAATAAAATAACGTGTGTGTGAAAAAATTTACCATGCTTTTAGAAGCTTGTAAAACATAGCAGGAGCTGTTGGTTTTGGGGTTGTTTTTTTTTTTGGAGTCTTACCATAGCATTTAATTTTGAGATGCTAAAGTCCCATGCAATTGTGGGAGAGAAACATTTCTGCTTGCCAAGTCTAGATAGAAAAAATACTGTTTTCTGTGAGGGAAGGTTAGGGTTGTAAGAAACAACTGTAGTAGTTTTGTCGTTGTGTTGTTAGATGTTTATGTGCTGTTTGGTCTCAAACTGTACCACGAACACGGGCAACGCATTGCTAGTATTGAAAAAAAGTAAATGGTGCCTGGCAGGAGTTAAACGTGTAACCACAGAGGATGTAGACTTAAGTGCACTGGTAGTTACAGAAGCATTCATTTAACATTCGTTATAAGCTGCTGTTGTTTTTTTTATAACTAAAAGGGGAGCAGTTTACAGTTGATCTACTGCGTAGAGAAAAAGAGCTTGTAGTTTCAGATGGAATACTTGCAGCCTCAGGCAGTTTTGCTAATGCTTTCGATTACAAATAAGTTTAATAGTGTGCATTAAAAAGGATGTGTATTTAAACCTTTATGGTCCATACCATGTTAGGTAGAATTACAGTAAATTGCTACATTTCATTTCTGTAATTATCTTATAAACTGCTAGTTGATATTGTCCTGAAGTTTATGTTCAGAACATTTTAACACCAGTTGTATTTTGGACAGCTTGCATAAGATCATTTGATCGTCTCTTAGGGGTATAAAATTACATATATATATTTTAAAAAAAGAGAAAGATCTATTAAAAAAGCATGAGAGTTACACACCTTTGGATGACTCTGTGTACTGTGGAGACGGGAGGGATCATGATCACCTCCCGTGCTGTGATTATGAGTGTGCACAGAGCAATTTTCCCATCGCTAATCGTTCTGGAAATGTATGTTTATGAAACGTGGTCTTTTCCTTTTATTTCATTTTTTTCCATTCCTGTAGGAACTTGGAAGTAACAGCCCTCCGCAGAGGAACTGGAAGGGAATTGCGATTGCGCTGCTGGTGATTCTAGTTGTTTGTTCACTCATCACTATGTCAGTCATTCTTTTAACCCCAGGTAACCTACTTCTTTATTTTATCTTATTAAAGGTGAATGATTTATTATGCAGTCTTCAAAAGCAACAAATGTTAAAGTGTCTCTTGCCTCTAAGCATTTTTAATTTGTAGCTATTGTAAATTTGGTGCCTGTAGGGACTCGAGAGCTACTGGAGGCCTTGTGGAGCAGAAGTGTTTGGGGTTGGCAATAGGTCTTTAGGATTGTGTTGGCCCTGAGAGGGCTACAGCAATCCTTGTGAGCTTCAGCAGGTGTGAGCTGACTTCAAGAGTTTGTTGTTGGTTTTTGGTGTAATTTCAGATTCACAGATGAGCTAAGAGACAGCTGTATGCCATGGAAAACCAGTTCTGAGAATGAAACTTCTCACTGAATCACAGGCATGCATCTTCCATATGTACATGCACAAGCTTCTTGTCTTTTCTATCTTTCAGAAACAAAGAGGGGAAAGAAATGGTTCAGTCACAGAAAAAAAAAAAGGGAGAGGGCAAGAAATAGACAAAAAGAGCAAGCACTGCACAAATTTTAAGGAAAAAAAAACTCTTTGAATCCTTTTGCCAGTTTTAAAGTTATAATGTAAAGTACCTGATTTGCATGGCATGCCTGGATAGTAAATATTGGTCTGCAAATATTCTGCCATTTGAGTGCTCAGTTTGTGTAAACTGGAAAGTTAATGAAGCTCTTTTTAGTTAAATAATGGTTCCAGACTGTTTGGCCATGGGATGAAATCCTCGAGGGAAGCTGGCTGAGTCTGTGTGTGAGCAAGAGTGCTGCTGCTTTAAAGGAAGGTGGTGAGGCTGAATGGTAAAGGATCAAAAAGCTTTGCTTGTCAGAGGGGATGAGACAGCTGGAAAGACTATGCAGGAACACTATGGAAGTCTGCTTCCTCTGCTTTGTATAAATATCTATTCCTTATGCATGGTGCTGTCCAAGATGACTGTTTGCTTATTTCCACTTAGATCATGTTGAGAAAAATAACAGCAAACTTGTGCTGCTGTAGTCTCAGTGTATAGGAGCTTCTTCAGGGAATAAAACAAAGAGATTTTGAGGGCAAGTGGTAGCGTATCCTGATACACTTTGAGCCAGAAGATTGTTTTTTGTTTCCAGGAGAGGTAGCTTTTTTCTGAAGACTTGTAAAATATCAAGTGTTTGCTGGAATCTACACTAATAACTATCAGTTGTGGCTCTTATATCTAGATAGAATTATTAATGATGTAAAAACATAAACTGAAGTCTTCGAAGGCACTCATGGAAAAAGAATAAACAACCTAGAGGAATGTTAACTTAAAAACAAAAATGTTAAAAAAGCTCAGTGAATTCTGTTTCAAAATCCAGAGATCTTCCTTGAAAACTTGTGTAAGCTGGGACCTACATTTCAGTTCAAGTCATGCGAGTGAAAACTAGTTCTGTCAGCTCAGATGCTCTAAGATATCCCACAGAGACTGTAAAGCTTGATATAAATTAAAACCTTTCTCCCAGAACGATCTAGGTCTGTAAAACTAGGCTTTCTTGTGGGTTGGACATGCATACCCTGGAAAGCTTTGGAGGTACATTGTAGGATAGATATTTCCCCTGTTTCAGCCCTAATCAGTGCTGTTCTCCCTTCACTTTCATTATTAATTTGTTTTATTATTATTAATTATTAATACAGTTTGTGCAGAAGATATTTTGTTGCTCTGTTGGTCTACTGCCAGGTACTGAGCACTATAGCTGAAACTATTTTATCATGAATATGTGTTAAGATCAATTTGGGATGTCCGGTGTTTGAGGGGAGGAAAAGCACTGGAGACCCCCTCATATCTGTCTGTTGTGAGGTGCTCAGTTCCAAGCTGATCCTATTTTGTTATGATAAATATTTGGGTTTGAAAATCCTTCTCATAAAATATAATAGGTCTGAATGAAGATATTCAGTGCAAATGTCCTTTGTTACCTTGGGATGTTTCAGTGTTCATTTCTAGTACTATTTTGAGCATCAGAGAGTTCTCTCCCTATTTAGTTCTGCCTGTACGGATGGGTGCTTTTTAGATTTCATATAAATTCCCCTAAACACTGTACATCACGCTGCTTCTTTTTATGGAAATGATGATAATTTCAGATGGTCATTGCTCAGAAGCCTGATTGTTTCACTGGTATTTTTTGGAGGCAAAAGTGTATTTACAGATAGGCCAAACACAACAGCAGTGATCTCTTTTGCCTGCAATAATTTACACATTGTTTTGTCCACAATATAAGAAACTCTTAGGTCTGTGTACACTAACAATTGTCATTTGAGCCCTCTCAAATTTTGAGCAACAGCTTTCCTGCCTTTTAATAGATGGATCAATGCTTTCAAATGGGATAACAAGTTTTTAAAATAAAGTGTAATTCATATGCAAAAGGCTGCAAAGAGGCTTTAGCTTCCACTTTAATGTAATTTCCACAGAAATAATATTAAAACTAAAAGTAAATTAATGATTTTTTTCTATTATATTACACAAAATATAACTTAACTATACAATACTAAGCAGGATCTCTGTTGAAATAAGAGATGTCTTTTGACCCATTAACATCGTAGCTTCTGTTCAAATCTGAAACCTCTGTGTTGCAATTATGGTTGTGGTTTTAGGAAATTGTACCAACAATATTCGTAACATTTTTGATCATTTTATCTTGCTTCTCAGCTATGAAAATCCTCAGAATCTTTATAAATGTTTTATTGCTCTCAACAAAGAGATGGAAAAGTGGAAGACCAGACCATCCAGTGATGTGAAACTTTTGTGGCAGAGTCTGAATGAACTCTCAGCCCAGTAGCCGCTTGCTGGGGCTCAGCAGCTCTGTGTGAGCCCCCTTGGACTAGGGAGCACATTAAACAAACCCCACTGCTCCTGGCAAGTGGAAATGGCCACACTGCTCCATACCTGGGAGTAGGAGGCTGGCAGGCAAATGTCCCTGCTGGTTTCCGTCAAAATTAGATAAGTGCAATGATAAAGAAAGTGCACAGAGATGCCAAAGAATGAGGTTTCCCTTGTTAAAGCAGGGGACTGGAATGGAAAAACTTGGAAGTTTCAGAATAAAGAGCCTGTCTGTCCCCTGGGGCAACTGAATTATGAATCTAGTGATTTTTGTTTAATATTTGGAGTGGATTGCTGGAGAAGTATTTAAGGGGAAACAAAAGAAAATACCTTGGGAATAATCTTTTAAAGATAGCTTTATATTGGGAATTAGTGGCCAGTATGGAAATGCCTGTCCGTGAGATGCCCTCATTTGGTTTGTATGTCACTATAAATATTACACAGGTGCCCTTCTTCTTCTGCTGTTTTTCTATTTCATGGTTTTGAGATTTCATCACATACCTGCATATGCTGAAATAGTCATAGGTAGATTTTTAGATACCAGTGACTTTAAATCATTCCTGCCTTTGAATCAGCTTGTTTTTGCTTTACATCATGACCGTATGTTCCATGTTGTAGGAATTATGTGAAGACCCATCTGACCAGCCACTGTTGATCTGTATTTCAAAACTGACAAACGTTCAATTGGAAGTATTAGCAGCCGAAAGCTTTTATATGAAAAACCTCTTAAGAACAGCCTAAGAGTTGTATGGATGTGGCCACCCCTCTACATGTGTTTTGCCACAACACTTAAGGCTGTGTTTTCATTTTGGGACTGACAGTAGTTCTACCTGCACGTTAACTTACAGTTTCTGAAGGTGTGGAAGACTCGAATGCTTTTTCTAGGACTCGTTTACTGAGATATTGATGTTGGCATTTAAACCATGCCGGCTGATACGTGCACTTACTGCTGAGCAAAGTGGCACCTACCTCTAATCGTAGACTCAAGGAAAACTCACACATGATGGGAAAAAAAGGACATCTTTTCAGAAAAATTACTTTAGAGAACATTTAGGTCAGACCAACTGTCAGAAAATGCTTTTTGTGGAAAGGGTTGAGTAAAATCAAGCTCTGGGAAGAGAATCCATTTGGATTATGTCCAGTAGATAAACTGTTCAGGGTTAGGACCCACCTCTCCATACCCTCTCTCATACTATTCTTAAAGGAAAAGAAAGCAAAGTACAATTTTTTTTTGTGATATGGCTATTCATTGCAAGAAGATCCAGGTTTCTGTTCAGTTCAGTATAGACTCCCTGTAACTACTGTAAATTGGCAGGCAGCTTTTGACATCTGACTATTTTCCGGCGAGTTTTCTTCCTTTGTCATGCAAACACAAAGTGAGTTATACTAATTCCTAGTTACACTTGTTACTTGCATACAGTTTACTAGTGGTGTTTTTTCCACTTTTCAAATGGCATTTATCATCAAGCCTTTATCCTAATTTCTAGTGTAAAATTTTTTTTTTTTTCTACAGAAAATTCAGTAGGGAGTTTCAGTTAATGGCATACTACAACACATAATTATTAGTTTTATTTCCTAAGTTAGAAGGCAAATTTTATGAGGTGTTTCGACTACATTTAACCTGCAAAAATAATATCTGATAAACTCATGAAAAGTAGGAAGGCTGTTAATTTCTACTTTTGCAGTCTTATAGTTTAGTAAGCACAAACAGGTTTGTCATTTTGAATTAATACATGCCAGTATTTGTACTGTTTTTAGTTGAATGTACAATTAAGAAGTAGTGATTTAGTTTTTAACATTTGGTTTTGTTTGTATCTTCTGTAATCTGTGTCATTTGCTATACATAAGCATATATCATTTCAGACCGAAATACAGAAATCTGTGGCAGATAATGTGAGGACATTGGAGATATCATTCCTTCAAGAATAATTCAATGGAATTTACAATCGAAATTAAAAAGAGATAGTAGGCTATTTTGTAATGTAAAAAATACAAAGTTGTAAAAGGAAATCTTTAAAATAAAACAAGTACATCCTAGAATCAAAGATTAGTTTGGGTTGGAAGGGACCTTAAAGATCATCTCATTCCAACGCCCCTGCCGTGGGCAGGGACACCTTCCACTATCCCAGGTGGCCCCAAGCCCTGTCCAGCCTGGTTCTGAGCAGTTCCAGGGATGGACAGCCACAGCTGCTCTGGGCAGCCTGTGCCAGGGCCTCACCACGCTCACAGGGAAGAATTTTTTCCTAACACCTAATCTAAACCTGTCGTCTGTCAGTTAAAGGCATTCCCCCTTGTCCTGGCACTCCATGCCCTTGTCCAAAGTCCCTCTCCAGCTTTCTTGGAGTACTTTTAGGTACTGGAAAGTGCCATAATGTCTTGCTGGAGCCTTCTCTTCTCCAGGCTGAAGAGTCTCAGATCTCCCTCTGTCTCCATAGCAATGATGCTCCAGCCCTCTGAGCATCTTTTTGGCCTCCTCTGGACCTGCTCCAACAGGTCTGTGTCCTTGTCACTTGGAGAAGGAAGTCACCAGCAATGCATCCCAGGAACCTTCTGGGTTGGTTATGCCCAGCTGTGCTGTCCCCCCAAGAGGTATTGGGGTGGTTGAAGTCACCCATGAGGACCAAGGCTTGTGGATGTGAAGACACTCCCCTCTGTCTTCCAGCTTGGGTGGCCTGTAGCAGACCCCTGCTATAATGTCACCTTGTCCCTGTCCCCTCTTTAATCCTGGCATGTAAGGTCAGCTCCTCATGCATCCTGAGGTGTAGCTCTGTGCATTCCAGCTGGTCACTGGCACACAGGGCCGCCCCTCCTGTTCTCCCCGGTCCGTGAGTATAAACATTGTGAAGCACAACCAGTTTGTGCTTGTGCTCAATAAAAGTTAACCCAGTAGGGTGTTTTGAGGGCTCCCATGATGTGTAATTCATCTTGTTACAACAGATAAACTGGGCACCTGAGGTATTGACTGAATGGAAAGCTAGAGTTAAGGGTTACAAACAGGGCTCTCTTTTGGTAAAAAATTAGCATTAGAAAAAAATTACTTTCTGAGCATCTAGTAAGGTTGCTTGAAGATGTCAGTTTTTCTGTTTACAAATGCTAACTGTAATTTAAAAACTTGATTTAAAATCCAATTTATATCGAGATTTCTTGGCAGGGATGTGATAGAGGACCGAGAGCAGAGCTGGTGTTCCTTTCTTCTCTGATAGCCTTTCTGTACTGAGCTGATGTATTGTTTTAGTGATTTTTATTTAAGCAGTTGGAAAAAGATCTGTCATAGGTAAGGCAATCTTTGGCAACATAAAAGCTTGTGTGAGCTTGATTGCTAGTTGGCAAACTGGCAGGAAATAAAAGGGCACAGTAAGTAGAAACAGACTCAGGTAAGGTTAGAAGGGAAGCCCGTTTGGAATTATGAACAGCATCAGGACCAGGGTGTGTTGAATCCAAATAGGTGATGGAAAACAGCTTGCCAAGAGTAGGTTATCAACAAGGTGGTGGAGAACAGGGATAATGGGCATGTGAAGAGCCCAGGATTTGATGTTGTTAAGTCAGAAGCAGTGTTTTGAAGACACAAAAATGTATTTGTGGAGCTGAATAGAGCACACATGACAACATCTGCTTACTTTGAAGATAAAAACACAGTGTGTGGCAGGAGCAAGAGCTAACAAGGTCCCATGATGTATAAACAGAGGGATTAGGTATAAATCAAGAGAGATAATGTTGCTCTGCTGTAAAGCTCCAGTAAGACTGCAAGTGGAATATTGTGTCCCATGCTGAACAGGCAGATGAAAAAAAAAACCTCCAAACAGGCTGTTTTGATCCCTGGAAGGTAGGAGGACGGCAAAAACTTATTTAAGGATTAGAATGTTTGTCTTATGAGAGAGGATTTGGACAACTGTGCATACTTAGCCTTACAAGACGTGAAGTGGAAGAAGAGTTGATTACAGTGAGTAAGTGCTTCCCGAGGCCCTGCTGTGACCTGGGAGGGAGGAACATGCAAAATGCAGCAGAGCTGCGGTGTGACCAGCTGTGATGGCCTTGTGTCTATTGTAAATTCATGATGTGCATGGAAAGGGAGTTTCTCTTCAGTACACCAAGGATGCACCTTATTAATACCAGCTGAAGTGACTGCAGCGGGCGGTGCTGACATTTAAAGGCAAAAATATCATTTTTCTGTTGATTCCAGTAAGCTTTCAGCTGACCCTCTACTTGAAAAATTTGACTGAATAAGGACCAATAACGAAACTATTGATTGGCTTTATTCTCTTTGAAGGGTCACATTTTCATCCAAAATGTATTACAGGATATGACCTTTACGAAGCAGGTTTCTTTGTTAAAAATGTCCTGGTAACATAGTGGGTTGAAACAAAGATCACAAGATTGCTGCTTGACTGCTGTGATGCCAGATACTCTTTTTTTATGTGTTTGTCATCAGAGCGCTGTTTAATATCAGTAAGGACAAAATCTGCTGAACACAAAATTCCTCTCATGGAGAAGGTGAATGTCTGACACATTGGAAGGAAAAGCTCATAGAGAAGAGAAATAATGCAGTAATTTATGGTAACCTGCCCAATAATATAAAATTATTTAAAAAACCTGGCTGGGCACTGGACTGGTTGTGTGGGAAGTGCACAGGTGAATCTTTTTGCAAGGGCACAGGCAACAAACAGCACAGCTTTTGGCAGCTGCTGTTCTAAACAGCCTAAGGCAGTCAGGTGAAGTGCAAGCTGCTGCCAGTGATTATTCCTTGGAAACTTTGTGGGTTTGTTTTTTGACATTAAAACTTTTGCTTTAATAGTAATGGTTCAACATTACCATTGTTAGTGCAGCAGTTTGCTATTAATCTTCACTACTTACTTATTTAGCTTACAGCACAAGAACACTGATATTTAGCAGAGCTTGTTTTTTAGTTTTCTGAAGTATGGAGATGATTTTAGGTGCAGGAAAATTATTCTGTTTTATTTTGTTTTTTAAATCAGTGTTGGCTAATGTTCAGAAGCACAATATTCCTGGGTTCTGTCATGTTTGGGGAAAACACAGGGCTGTTAGCCAAGTTATGTTGTTCTAGGGACTAGAAAGCAAGCACAGGCTATAAAATGTGCGTATAGAATTTTATTTTTTTTCCTTTTACTTGGCTGAATAGGTGAAATTGGTTCCAAATTTACTTGCAGGACTTTTTTACTTAGTTTCTCTCAGTGTAAGATGCTCAATATGGCCAACATCCTTTGGCTGTCAGGAAATTTTGGTATCGGTTTGTAGTTTTTTGTGTTGTGGGGCTGTGGTAAGAAACAACTTTTCCACTACAGTCCCAATATAATAAACAGCCAAGCACTAAATCCTGCCGTTGTCCTGTCCAAAAGGTACCAATTCTTTGTTTCCTGAAGCTTTACTAAACAAAAATGATACTTTTCCTTGTTATGAAAAAAAAATAAAAGCAAGGTATTGTTACCAATTTCAACAGGACTTCTGGTTCTATGATTCCATTGTTTTGCAAACAACACTGAATATATTGCTTTCAATAATTATCTAAAATGATCTTGTTGTGTTTATTTTAGATGAACTCGCAAATTCATCGGAAAACAGATTATCCTTGGAAGATCTCTTCAGAAAAGAGTTCATAGTTCATAATCCAGAAGCCAAATGGATTAATGGTAAGTTTATAAGCTCTAATGTAATTTGAAACTGGGTAAAAAGACTAAGTATTGAATGATATCATTATCCAGTCACTGAGAAAAAAAATCAGTTAAAATTTCAAACCCTCTTGAAATTGGCCAGTGTCCCAGTTTTCCTTGGTGCTCTGAATCACGTCTCATTCATTAATTTTTGAAGTGGCTTTCTGATTTTAAAGCTCTGTCTAGTAGAAACCCACTAAAATTACCTGTTCGTGCTCCTGACTTGGTTGGAAGCAGCGATGAAGAATTGTTTTTAAGAACTGGATCTTGTTTGTGGATTCTCAAGAAGATCAATTCTATTAATATCTAAACTTTGGGATTTGAGAACTGGTCCTCTTCACATATAGAAAAGACTTTTGAATATTTCAATATACTTGTATGGCTCAGTCATTTCCTGATGAGTAGGAATTGTATTAAGTGTTCTAATTTATTAAGTGACTTGTGCATGGCATGCAGATTCCTCCAAAATTAAGCAGTTTTAATGTAAAAAAGAAAACAGTCCAACTCATTGACTTTCTTTTCTGTTGATGCCATGCCTTGCTCACTTTCTGTCTGTTTGTAAGAAATGCACGAGTAACGCAGTAGCAACTCTGGTTTGTGTCATCGTGGTCATCTTGGTGTTACTGCAGGTGATAGAATCAAAGCAATGACAACAGGATCTGTGCAAAACTGGGCGTTGTTACGAAGTGCTCTGTGCAAGGCAGGAGTTTGGCAGTCTGGTGGCTGCGTATGTAAATTCAGAATGACTCTGCATGGGAAATAATGCTTCTATTATATCATCCTGGGCGTTCAGCTATAACTAGAACTGCTTTTCTTTAGTAGGGAGCTGTGTGGTTGAACTGTTGCTTTGTGATAAACTCTTAGGAATGAAATGGGTGTAACAAGGATAAGTGCATTTAAAAGCAAAAACATAAAACGGAGAAAAGTATGGTCAATCTTTTTTTTCCTGCACCTTCTCCGGCGTTATTTGTTCTCCAGTAGTTTAGGGCTAAGAGAAGGGATGCTCAGTTTAGTTTCCTGCCACTCCCTTTCCCCAGCTACTCCAATGACATCTCTCTGCTGAGTTGCCCTTAATTTCTTCTTTAGACTGGTTTCTGTCTGCACTCAGTGCAAAAAATCTGGTGCTGGGTAAAGCTGAAACAGTTCTATTGCCAAGAGGAGCAGTTTCTTGTGTTCGGCAGAAAACTGTTTTCCTGTTAAGACTCTTTGCTAGTTAAATCCTAAAGCGGTTTTTTAATTTGCTATTCTCTGTTAAATTCAAAAAATAGCTGCCTTTGACCTCACCCTGTCTGAAAAACACCTGTCCTAATTGTCAAATAAAGTTACCACAGACCCAGTATTTAAACTAAAGTGGTCACTAAAAGCAGGTAAGTACATAGTAGAAGAAGATCCTTGTGCTGATTCCATCCAGTACTTGTGTTACTTAAAAAACCCATGAGATTGTTCTCTTAAGAACTCTGGTAGTTGTTCATAACATGTGCATAATATTCTGTGCATAAAAATTGTACTAATTTCAAAACCCAGGACAATAAAACTAAAAGGCTGTGGATGGAGTTATATTAAATATTGTTGATGCTATAAAACATGTAGTTTATTGTATTTTTTAACTCTGTTCTACAGCCTGTAATAAGAGCAAAGCTTCTTTTATGAGTTTTCCATATGTAGTAAAAAGAAAGGTAGAATTTGATGCTAAGCCCTTGCTTGGATACAGGTTTCTTCTGTGGTCTTCAAAATCCACTTTAAAAAGCTCATCAAAAGTGGAATATACTTTTATTAGTATCTTGCAAAAAATATAATTTTTAGTAGCAGCATGCAAAAAATTGTTATAAACAATCCAGTCTAAAAGAGAGATTGTACAGTTATGAACTTTTCAATCTCTTGAAAATAATATTAGAAATGCTTTATTTAATGAAGATAGGCCCCGTGTTTTATTAACAGTACATTTGTACTAATATCCAGTCTTTCTGCAGTGGTGGTTTTCTAAATCAGTGTGAAAACTTCTAAGCTTGCAATTAGGTGTTTTCTGGTGTTTATTTGCCAAAGAAACAATGAAGTCCAATAGTACAAAAAAATGGGGTGGGGAAGGGACATTTTGCTTATTACAGAGTGTGTGTGTATGAGAATTAAAGAAAAAGTGGGGATAATTAGGATTTATGAACTGTTTAGTATTTTTGATAAACACAGGAAAATATGTATAGGTTTTGGGGTTTTTTACATTTTCTTTGAAGATAGCCAGTATAGTTAAATCAGTATCTTGGATAATAGAAAAACCCCAAGGAATAGACTTGCAAAGCAACATTTCAGCTTCCAGCTTCTGTGTTTATTTTTTAAGACTTTCTTTCCTGGCACTGTGGCATTGCAGTGATGGCATTACATGCATGGAGAATAAAATATGTAACTTCATATTCAGATCCATTACTGTGGAGCTGGAGGGGAGCATTTGGCACTTTGTGTGGATATTGGCAGGGCAAGTGAACTCTGCACAGGATGATTTTAGCAGAAAATAAATAGCTACTTACTACTTTTTGCTTCTCTTAGAATAGGATAATTTGTATCTATCTGGAAGTGTTATCAACTTTACCTCCTGGGAAGGGGTAGGAATAGAGATTGAAAGAGTGGTTCCTGCTGTAAGCAGTTTCTTTGGGGTCTGGAGCATGTTTTCTAGAAAAACAAAAAGAAAGATTTAAGGATTTCAAGTGGTAGATGAATCACTGTGTCCTTAGAGAAGGCCTGGTATTTAACTGCTGCCCTTTAATGTAACTTTCCCTACTGATTTTTGAATTTCTCTGGTATTATCTTCCATGCACATTATTTCTTCCTTGTTTGAAAGCTCCTTCACTACAAAATCCATCCCCATGTAGCTATTCCTAGACTGCTCTTTAATAAGAGAAGCCCTTAAATGCAGAAGTTTTTACAGTCCATTTCCTTTTCTACTTGAAACTGAGTCCACGATTTTATGTACTTGCCACCAAAGTTAATAATTATGCAAATTTTTAAAGTTGGAGAGGAAATGTTGGTCTTTATCTGAGATAATCAGATGTTGCTGAAGAAGACAAAAGAAAAACTATGAGCTAGTTGTAAAAGTGACACAATATATTCCCGTTTTATATAATATGTGAAGATGTACCTTGCACATACCCAGATTTCTTCCTCTCTTCCTTTTTACTCTTTTTTTATTTTGGTTTATTTCATAAGCAATATATATATATATTAAAACCTTACTTGGATTTTTTTCTTTCTTTGAAAGAATTTACAAAGGAAAGAGTAGGAAAATAGGGATGATAACGAGTAATTTCATTGAAAATAACTTAGTAGTTTACTAAGATTTGTCAATTATAAATCTGATCACTTTGGCTGTAAAAGGACGTGGTGGAGAGTACACACAACCATTAACCAGTCCAGTCCCTGTTTGCTGGAAAAGTGTTTCATTTCAGAAGGCCTTCCAGTGGTCTGGCATAGTTTTGGAGACGTTAAATGAGAATACATCTTCCTTTAGCATTATCGATCTTCAGGTTTTCTAATAGGAAGTAAGAATTTAAAGTGCTGCCAGTGAATAATGAAAGTAGTTGAACCTGACAGCTCATTGGCGCTGATAAGAGCTTTGCATTAGATGGCAAAGCAGCTTGGTTTACTTAAGTCTAAGCCCAAAACTGCAACATAATTTAAAATATACAAAGGAATTAAATTTAAGAAAACACAGGGGTTAAACTTCCCCTATGCTTTCCCTTGCAAAAAAAAACCCCCATGTTAAGGGACTTAGGGTTTCTCAGATTGCTTCTGTCCTGGAGTGTAACCATTTTGCAACAAGGAGGAATCTTCACTTCTGGTCTGGCCCAGCGTTCCATGGCCACAGTGTCCTGGGGACCATTTCTGCTGGTGCCAGGACAGCGCCTTCAGTGTCAGCTCATGGGACAGGGTGCATTAGGGCAGAGCTCCAAGCTCGCTGTGGGAGTGACACCAGGGGTTCTGTCACTCTGTTAGTGGTCCATAAACCACTGTGTGAATCCTTGCTTGCCTGCCAGTATCGGCAGTCTCCAGCTGGATCCTGGAGCCAGACTGAAGCATTTTTTCAGGCTATTTTCCCAATTTCTCTCAAGTTACTTAGAAATATGTATGTTGCCCTGTGGGAAATACTGCGGACTCAAAAGATTTGCATTGTATTATTAAAGGTCTGTACTTACATCTCTTATTTCAGGGACTATAGCTGTTCATGACAATAAAATGCAGAATATTTGTGTTTATTCCTCTGTGAATATGTGAGTTGCTTGCATTTTTTTCTGTTCAGACAATCTTTACCAGTCTTTCCTGTGTATGGTAGGGTGCACTGGCTCCTTGGTGGTACTCTGTCAGATGGGTGTATTGCCAGCACAATATTTTTCATATATTTTATTAAAGTGTGTTGCATAATGAGCTGCAGTCTGAATGATAGCATGCAGCAGGCAGTGCCCTGGAATCCTGTCTCTTGCTAAAGTTCAGCAAATCACCTGAGCACGTGTGTTTGTGTGTGTATGTGTGTGTGCATCTGCGCCAGCACAGGATGAAGGGTTTGCAGTGGCACTTCAGGGAGAGAAGCAAACACAGCTCCTTTCTTTTACCAACCAGCCTGAATATGAATGCAGCATTTCAATGAGAGCGTTCTGGAGGCAGCATATGTTTGCACCTCTTTCTCCTAATGTAAACCCCTGTTTTTGGAATTAGGTTTATCACTTTGTCCGCCGTAAAATCCAAGGTTGTGCCAGCAATCTCAGCAGGCACGCCCTGTTCAGATTTAATTTTCAAAGCAAGTAATTTTTCATGCACATATGTTTTCAAGGCAAAGATTCTCCAACATTTTTTTTGTTTCTTCCTCTTTTACAGTTTCAACGTATTTCTTTGAAAATGATAATAAACCACTCCATCTAAGTCAGAAATATTTTCACTGGGTTTTTTTTGTTTTTTTTTTTAACCCAAGCCCTTGTATTAACTTTATTTACTTGTTTTATTTTTTGGTTTTTTCAATGTTGTTTCCAGATTCCCTGTATTAGCCTCAGCAGAAGCTTTCATTTGCTGAGTAATTGCTAGTTCTGATGTGGGCATCCTTATTTTCACACAGTGAGGAGGAAAGAGAACAGGTGATGACGCCCGTTTCCCCATTAGGGAAACCCTGGGGCTGATGTAGGGAGGAAATTCCTCTGCTTTCTTCACATTTATTTTGCAAACATTTATTTTGTTTAGTATAGTCTCTCTTTAAAAAAATAAAAAAAGAAAAATTGCAATATTAAAGCATTTTTGCTTTACAGTTGACCAGTCATTTCACTGCCATATTTTGTAGACTGTGTATTACAGTTAGCATGGAAAGATATTATGTGGCTGAAGAAGAATTACTTCAGCTCCTCATAACATGTTTGCTTTCCTTAAAGAGCATCTGAGAAGGTGTCTGCCCATAATTTTATTTGTGGTTGTCCCTGGCACGTTTCTCATGCTGTGCTCTGTCTTTGTCACCTGGGGAGGGAAATGTGTAGAGAGCAGCCTTTGCTGGAGCTGGTGCTTCCCTTGGGTCTCTGTTGCCTCTTGTCTATCCTGAAAAATAAGATAAAAAGTGAACCTGGGAAAACTGGCATGAAGATGGCTGAAGTTGCTCTAAAATTGTTTATGATAAAAATGGAAGTGGTTTGGGAAGCAGAACACACAGATTCCACAGTGGCACATATGCCAACTTTGCGCAGGAAAATATGGTTTAAAACATTTGGCACTTCTTAAAGGAAGCTTTTCCTGTGCATGAGATAAATACGAACTTGTTTTCACAGAGCTGAGTGTGTTGTGATGTTTGTCGATGGATATGGGTCAAGTGCAAGAAATCACTGAGCAGTAAAAGAAGAATAATAAAATAGCAATAAAAGAGCAATTTCTGCTCCAGAAATGTGTTGCTGAGTTGGATTCAAGAAACAAAGAAATACCTCTATTAGAATTACGTATCTGTAGATGTTGGCGTTACTCTTGCAATTAATGATGGGTATTAAGAGTGAAGTCCTATATTATTTTGTTTCCTGTCCCCTAAATGAGATGAGAGTCTGAAGTGTCCAGGCTGGAACGCAGCCACTGTGGACAAGTGCATTTTTGGTGTAGCAGGGGCTGTGTTTGGTGCTCACGTATCTGCTGTGATGCGATGCATTAATGCTCTGTCAGGGACTTGGGCAGAAGTGAGGAGGGGTGTGTTCAGTGTTACTTGTGCCGGCTCTGCACAGAGCTTTAATTTTTTATTGCAGCCTCTCTGTGCAGAGCCTGGAGCTGGAAGCCAGGCCAGGGAGTTGTTTTGTTGCCTGTGGTTCTGTGTGAAGAGTTTGTTTCTGAAAGGCAGCAGAGGGGGGTGGACTTTGATTTTCTGTGCTGCAAAAAGCAACCTGGGGAAGAACAAGTCAACAAATCCTAAGATAGCACTCCAATCTTCGAAGGCTTTCAGCTAAAACATTTCTTTCCTAAAACTCCAGCAAGTGGTGTGAAATACACACCCAGGTTTTGCCAAGTCTGAAGACAAAGTTTTGGGAAAATTTGAAAATTTGAAAAGATACATAGAGCATCTCCAGACTGGCTGGTGTTTCTCTCAGAAACTACCAGAAAGGGGAATAAAAGGCTTGATTGATACCATTCCACTGATTTATTAAAGTAACTTCTTAAAGGAATTTAAACCATGTTGTTGTGAAACAGATTGAATGATTCAATTCTCTCATTAGGGAATTGACTGGAGGAGTTTGGGGCTGTATTCGTGCTGATGCTGAAGATTTTCAGTGAGCCAGCTGTGGATGGGTAATTGGTCATTCAGGGAAAGGTTGTGGCGGTACCACCCCTGTACCAAGTATAATGTGAATTGTGGTGTCCTTTGATCCAGGAGTTGTGGCTTCTCAAGCAATGGACAATCTTGGTTTAGGAAGAATTTTTATTTTATCGTTAGTTTTAGGTTTTGGGGGTAGTTGGTTTGGTGTTTTGTTCTCATTAAAATTCTTTCTTCCACTGGTTGTACCACAATAGGGGTTTTCCCTCAGTAATTTTTTGCTCTTGGCTCTGGTCTAGTCTTTAAACAAAGTTACCTAGAGTGGTTGTTTTTCCTGATCTCCCCTGCCCGACCACACTGTCAGGAGCAGCTGCACAGACTGTGCTTCTTTCTGCTCTCGTGTTATTTATGTCTCCAAGGTGCCACATTTCTTGCTTGCTTAGAAGTAGATCTTGGGTAATTTCTGCTCAGATCAACGATGTTAATCCCTGTTGCTGCATCGATACTGGTGCCACTGTTAATGATTGTGAACAAGCATTAAATAGTGCTGTGTATTCAGGGCCATTAACTTGTGACACCACTGTATTCTGCAAATGACTTCTCCCTTCCCCCAACAATATTCTTTGTACACCAGGATGACTTTGTGTTAGTTGTGACCTCTGCAGTGTCCTGAGGCTGTTGTCTTTTCTCAAGCATCACCATTATTGTTTGCTAACATTTTGTTCCTGGCCTTTTTTTTTTTGACATTTTGTTTTTGTTTTTGTTTTTTACTAGGCTTGTTATATTTCTTCCACCGAGTACTTGACATTTATATTTTCTTTAAGAGTCCTTACTTCTTGTAACAATTCACTCCTAGTTGTATTTATTGAGATGTAGCCTGATTTCCATGCTAGTTGAAATATTTGGGTATGGGACAAAATCCAGAGATTGGGGTATAAGTCAGGAAAAAATGAAATCAATTGTTCCAACTAGTGAGAAGTCAAACTGTCTTTTGCCACCAATAGCCAAAAACACAGCTAGTCATTGCAATCCTTCTTAAAATTTATGTCCCTATTGATTTTTCACTTATTCCACAGCCCAAAGCATTAAGAATTTAACAAAGACATCAATATACTTAGAAAACATTTGCACAGGGAGAGTGTATCTGTTGCATAAGGCGTCTTTTGAAAGAGGTGAGCAGAATGATTTACATTTTCTAATCAGTATTTCTGCATAGTAACCTGATGTTGAAAGGTTAAGTACAGCAATTCCGTATGTGAACCCCTGGAAAGTGGACCAGACACTAAATAAATCTTAGTTCTCTCTGTTTGTTGAAGCAAAAGTCTCCTGAGTGTAGTGCAGGAGTAAGTTTAAATATTCCCACAGTTACCATAGCGATGGTGGTGGACCAGGGAGTCCTTTTCTCAGTAATGCAGTTCTGTCTAAGACAGCGCTCCTTAATGTGATCCACAAGTCTAAACTGAATGTGCTGCACCATTACTCCTAGGATGCAACCCCTAGGGCAAATATTTTTGTTGCATGAGCACAGCTGAGCAGTGGATAAAGCGTTTTGGAATGGTAACAGACGGTGGGTGCTACACAGCAGATTTGTGAGTGCCCTCCAGACTTCCACATTGTTTTCTGTTACACGTAAAGACTTCAGGGATGAATCTGTTCGTGCATCAGCAGGCTCACGTACAGGTGAAGAGTATTATTTTCACCCTGTGCCTCCTTGTTCTGTTTTCCTCACTTATCATCGCTGCTCCTCAGCACAAAGGGTTCCCATTGCCCAGCTGGAGCTGCAGTCCTTTCCCCATGGGATGGATTTGTAGTGGCCTCTTAATTTTTTCCTTTGGAAGCTGCTCTTTATAGCTGCAGCTGGTTTCATGGTCCTTCTTGCAAGCTTATTTAAGTCTGCTCTAATTTGTTCATCAGCAATTGGATTTTCTTCAAAGGAGTGCTGTGCAGGAAGGGGATAAACCTGGAGTTGTAGCAGCAGCACAGTTGGCTGATTCTGCCTTGTTTCCATTTGCCTAAACCAAATCCTTGAATTTTCTTCGTTTTCTTTCTAGACACTTCTTTAACAAACAGTTGTGTGCTGTGGCAGATACGTAAGCTGTGCAGTGCTTAAAGTCGGTATCTTCAAAAGCCAAAGTTTTACATTTCTAATCCTTACATTTTGTTGTCCATTCATTTTTTTCTTGGATTAGGAGGCAGTAAAACCAGTGCTTTCTATACCACTCTGTCCAGCTCAAATGTTTGCATAGTGGATCCTTAAAAATTGCATTTTTAAACACAGTTGTATCTGTGAATGTATAGATACGCATAAGTTTATTTAACTTTTAGTCCTTTTTTAGTTTGCTGTCTTCAACTAATTCCATTGTGGCAGATTTCAGAGACACTGACTCATATTTGCCACTCATTCATCCATTTTCCTATTCTGTTTTGCCCAGGACAAGGTGAATCTTCATGTGAAAATGTGGTTGGCACTTGAACAATTTTGCTTGTTACCTGTTTCAGTGTGATGCAAAAGGACTTTAGTAGGGTTAGTATGTTTAGATTTTAGTAAGTTTGGGAAAGTGTGTTTGGATTTATCTGTCTACATATACTGAGCTCATGTATGTGGGATTTTTCAAGAGTCTGTTCAGTGCATCAGTTCTGTTAAATTCTCCCATTAAGTGTTTGTGCTGAGCAGGAGGAGATGGCGCCAGAGTTGCATGGTTTTGATCCAAATTACATCCTGTTGCAGTTTGGATCTGTTCATTTTGGGTGCTTCAGGACTATAAGAAGAAAGGCACTGGAGGAGGAAAGCTACAGAGTTAAAGCATAAAACAAGTAACAACAAAACCATAATGAGAAGAAGGGGAAGCAACTGGGTACAGAGAAAGCAGACACAGGATCGAGAGAGGAAAATGAAGGGACAGCCCTATGGAGAGCACAAGGCCTGAGTTAGATCATCATCACTGCCACAGGACAGGTGTGTTTTCCATTAACGACACCTCTTTATTCCTTAACTCCAGATAGTGTGTGGGAGGGCACACATAAGTGATGAGAATTTCCACTTAATCAATGTTTCTGACCTTTGAGAGACAAGGGCTGGCCCTGGTGCTGAGCAGGACACAAGGCTGGTGCTGAAGGCAGTCTTGTGGTGTTGTTCTCACGTGTCGAGCCCCAAAACTGCACCAAAACTGCCTGAGTCGTGCTGAAACACTGCTCAAGGAGAAGCTGGTGGAATTTACTGCCAGCCACTTTGTCTGGCCAAACGTTTTGCTTTAAAATTGTAGCTCTGTCTTTCTGCAGGGATCTGCGAAGTGCAGTGAGAACAACAGTGCTATCAACTCTAAATTACTACATTTTCGACAATTGGATTTAATTACATTTTAATTTACTGCTGTGGAAATCAAATGTGTCCCCCATACTGTCTGTGTGGCACTGTAGAGTTGTGAGGAACCAGAGGCAACTTGATACTTGCTTGTTTCTCCAATCTGACAAAGTTTATAGGCAATTTGTGTGAGAAACTTGTAGCTAGTAATCATTAGAGCAGCCATGTGTTGTTTTTCCAAATCCTTAAATATAGATTGGCTTTGATCCATTGATACTGCACTACAAACTCAGAGCCTCTTTAGTGAGATAAATTAAACTCCAAGCACTTTGTAAAAATAAATTTACTCAAAAGGGGACTGGGAGAATCAATCAGGTTTTTGATAGAATTTAGATATCAGCCTCCCATGCTAAGAGTCATTCAACTTTAACCCAATTTTTGCCTATGTTTTCCATGATATTCTTCTCCTCAGGGATAAAGCACATCTTTAGTTTTGAGAAGGTATCCATAGTTGAGACTTCCTTGATGAATGCAGACCATCTTATTTTCCCAGTGCCTCGAAGGGAAATGCAGAGTGTGCTTTCTGCACTTGGAGCCTACATTAGGCATAGGACTGACTAAATTTCTTCTGCATGTGGAATATTGATTTTTAAGTTCAGCCAAACCTACTTGGAAGCCTAAAGTTTCCTACAAATCTGTGAGTTGCACTTTGAGAGTAAAGATTAGAAGTACTTTAAACTTCAAAAATGTGGCCGTGAAAACCCAGGACTTTTGGGTTGTCAGTGTAAGCAATAGCAATTCATGAAGCAGGTAAGATAATGTATTTTATTGCAGGACAGGCATTACATGAGGATTAGTTTGACTCATTTCAAAAGTTGGTTTTGACTTAGCTCACACTAAGTTAGTTTGACTAATTTCCAAAGTTAGTTTTTGGCTAATTTCAGAAGTTAGTTTTTGACCCCATCCTAGAGCAGCCATGTCTAGGATAAAAAAGCAGCTTAATTTCTTCTAAGGCCTGGAGTCCTGTCTGCTAAATCGGGTCTGTTAATTCTGTACTGATGATTCAGATAATTGTGCATTTTTTATCGTGATCGCAGCTGAGACAGCTCATCTGTAGAGGTCACCAAGCAGTCAGATTCAGAGTGACAAGTATGGTTGGCTGAAGATATTTTTGTTAGAAGGAAACGTTTTCTGATGCTTTCTTTCCTTTCTCATTTTAGTTTTCACTTTCAAGTTTTGTATGAAGGAGTGTTTTCTGTATTAACTTTGTGAAAAAGGTTTAAATAGTTTGCTTCAGCTTCCTCATATTTTGGACAATGTGATTTTTAATTTTGAATGGTGAAATTTTTAGCAGCATAATTTCATTTTGACATTGTTATTTTAATGTATTTTATATTGCTTGGCCACACTAGTTTATTCATGCAAAAATGATGTATTATTGGAGTGAAAAGCTCAACATTTAAAACAAGTATTTCAGTAGATTCTATTTGAAATTCTGAGGAATATTTTAACTAAAAAAAATAGTATAAGGCTTTCAATTTATTCTAATTTGAAATAAAAATGCCCACACTAGCCAATACTTATTCCTTTCTATGAGCAATTTAGAGAAGGAGGCTCTAAGCCATATTATCAATTACAACTCCAAACCACATGATAAATTTCCCAAACGATGATGTCATGTTCCATTCATGGAAATCTATTGCAGAGTTAAATTCTAATCTGCAGCATTTCCATTGATTCTTGATGGATTCCAGATGTGTAGAGATGTGGAAATGGGCTCCTGTTATGAGATGCTTCAAAGGTAGATGCTAATTCTTTGCTTTCTGGGTAACTGCACATGTAATAGAATTTATATCAGTCAGGAATTTTTATCTTTTTTTCTATTTTCATAACCCAGTGTTGTACCTTGTGCTCCTAGAGGCAAGGACTCACTGTTCCAGCAAGTTAGCCCTTTCTTTTTTTAGCAATTGAAAATGGTCATATAAAATGTTACATAAATGTTCCTCTCTGTTTAAATACTCTGCTCTCTTTTCCAGCTATTTTGTGAGCTCTTATTTTGATGAATTGTTATTTGGCCTCTAAACTTCTCTCTGAAGACCTTGATTAGCTCATGCACATTACTATAATGGAAATAACAGCAGCAGTTCTGCTGTATTATTTCAGTTGAAGTTATAATGTTAAATTATATTTTTACCTACTTAGCTACTAAAGTCAGGGAAAAGAGTATTGAGAAAGAGCTGAAAGTGAAGATAAATATTTTACTTCAGGTACTGCCATTGCCACTATCATTGTTTGATGCGCTGTATATGGAAGTAGAGGCAGACAATATGCCTTTCAGGACTAAATGCTTTCTGACTCACTACCATCTTCAAAGTAAACTTTTATTAACTTTAACCAAACATTTTTTGAGTATAGGATGTTCTGAGTATTGCAACACACAGCCACTGATTGCCTCCCTCTAGATTAAAATATACTTTGAGTTAACAGTAGTTTTCATTTTCTTCCTCCTTATGAAACTGAACAAGTCTGTGTGTACAAAACATTGCATTCATTTTGATTGGTGATTTTCTGGATTGGGTAAGGCCAGGCTCTCAGGAAACTAAAACGACATTTGAAGTATGGTTTGTTTTTATCTGAGAGTAGGACTTTGCAGAGCTGAGAGTGAGAAGGCAGTGTTATGGACAGCCTGACTCCAGGCTGGTTTGTGAGAGTTCCTCAACACCGTGCTGAGGGCAGTCCAGTCCCTTTGTTGAAAACCATGAAATTTCCTAATTCCTTACAGTGGTAATGTGTTGGATGAAGGTTATTTTAGTTCCTAGTAAGGCTGGAGATTGACTTAGTATCTGATTTACTCTCCGCTTCCTGGTTTTGTTTTTTTTGTTTAGAAACCTTCACAGCAAAACCTCTCAAACAACTTTATTCAGTAATTTGAACTGTGTACATTGATATACATGTAGATACTCATTCCTTTAGTACTGAACTTCAGTACAGTGTCATACTTTGAAAATATATTTCATTATTACGGAGATTCAAAAAAGGATATTTGACCTTAAATTAGGTCAGAATAAATGGATATTAATTTTGAACTAAATTTTAAACAATGTTTGCGAGTTATTTCTAGAAAATGTGATGCCTCTACAGTTTGTAATGTTTTATTTGTGGAATAGATAAAAGAAATACTTGTATAAATCTTGATTTTTCAGGAGGACTTTATTTTTCAGCACCCAAAACTGACTATGATCCTCTTATATATACTAATTTAAACATAAGATTTTTCAAAATAGCATTTGTTCTTTCTTAGATATGAGGGAATTTAGGGAGTTCCTTGCTTGTGAGTCAATGTTTAGACAAGTGTGAAGAGCTCTGGGGTCAGGAGGAGCATTTGGTTTTCTAGCAAATAAGGAAACTGATACGGAGAAGCTGCTAACAGCCACTGACTTTGACAGTGCTACCGAGTGCACAGTGCTGAGCACAGGGAAATCTGTTTTATGTGGGAGGAAAAGGTGGTTTCTTACATGCCTTTTCAGGAAGGTTTTTGTTGTGTTTTTTTTTGTTCCTTTTTTTTTTTTTTTTAACAGTGTTGATGCTTGTGCTGGAGTAAGAACTGGGCTCTGATATTTTCGGAGGTTAATCTTAATGAACACATAGTGTCAGAAAAGAGATTGGCATCTGTAAGATCTCCTGTGCCTTCTCTCAGCGCTGATGATGACCTTTCTCTTCCTGGCTTCTCAAGAAGGGATAAAGCTTAATGCTTTGTCAGAGAATTTACTGAATAAATGAAAAATGTAAATAACTTGTTTGGTTTTTTTTAAATGCCATCAGTTCACCATCTTTATTAAGACATGATTAGTTGCATGTCCACAGAAACACAGAATAGTTTGGGTTGATAGAGATCTTTAAAAGTCCTTTAGATCAACCCCCTTGGAATGAGCAGGGACATCTTCAATGAGATCCGGTTGTTCTGAGCTCCGTCCAACCTGAGCTTGAATGTTTCCAGGGATGGGTCAGCCACTGCCTCCCAGGGCAGCCTGTTCCAGTACTTTTCCAGAGTAAAAAACTTCTTCCTTACTTCTAATCTAAATTGATCATCATCTAGCTTCAAAACATTACTTCAAAACACTCTTTGTCCTATTCCAACAGACCCTGCTAAAGATCTGTCCCCACACAGATAACCTGGATATACCAAAAAACAGTTTGCTGGTGGAGAAAATCATAGTGATTCTTTGGGAGGGTGTTAAAGAAAGGACCATGGAGAGGAATCACCTGATTATATCTTTACCAGAACAGCAGTGAAATGTTCTTTCAATAATGGAATCTTTTTAAGCATTTTACCACAACAACCTTTAATTAAAGAGTGCTTATTTTTACTGCATTTTGTGATGTATTTTTTAACATAATAGCAAACTGATTTCCTGCATTCAGTTCTTCCAGTGAAGGAGAAATATTTTTTAAGTGCTTAATCTGAATTTAAATTAATGCAAACCTTTGTACTCAGCTTGCATAGCATGCAAGTGATAACTTCAGAAAAATACAGCTTTGTGACACACTGATTACTTTTCAGATAGACGTATATTCTCCCTTTGATGAGTGTGTCTAGCATCCATTAGTGCTAATGGGAGTTATGCATTTATGCTTTGAAGAGTCTACACTCCAATTAATTATAACACTTTAAAGAAAGTGTGAGATGTTGAAAGTAGAGATTCTTTAATGTTGAAATTTTTTTCTTCTAATTTCTCTCCTATTCCCTCTCACTCTGGGAATGCTTTGATGTTGACTGACATGTTGTCATGAAATCTTGTAAATACGAATATTGTGTTCAGTTGAAATTACATTGTAACATATCGATAGTTAAAGTTATCTCACATGTAGCTCTTAGATATCTAGTCTACCTCCTGTCAGTCTCACTCCCTGCTTACCTTTAGCTGACAGCTGAATATCTGTTGCCTTGATTCATCAATTTCAAGGTTAACCTCAGATCAGGTTTTACCTGACTGAAGTTGAGATAGACAAGAGAGCTGTGTTCCTTATGCCTTGCCTTTAATCTTCTTGTTGCGAGCAGAAAACAACAAGCATCAGGAAACAGATCTCAGTTGTTGTCCCTGGGTTCTGTGCTTCGATCTGATTGCTAACAGGAAACAACACTTGAGAGAAGCGTGAATGGCTTTGAGGAAAACAAGGATGAGCTATTGCTAGAAGTCACTCACATTGAAGGTGATGCAGATGCTGCGGGTTCATCTGGGAGCTAAAAGCAGTTAAGCAATTTACTCTTTAAAGAGACCTGTAAGTGTAGAAGACCAGCACAAGGGGAAAGAAGATGAATCAGTTTGACCAAAGAGACCTAATTATGTCTTTTCCCCAAAAGTATCTTATTAATATTAATTTCTGTTGCTTCTCCCAGATGTGCGACACTTAGAGTTTAGATGCCCAGGCATCTGACAAATCCACTGTAAGGCTGAAATGTCCTTGTGAACCACAGGGGTTACTTGGGGGTGGAGGAATATAAATTTCATTCAAACTCTGATTTGTGGGTCTCAGAACTGAGCCAGATCAATAAGGATGAAATTATACTTTTCGTATTTATTCTTGTTCACACACAATGGAAAATTCGCAGCTCAGCTTTGCCGCAAGCTGGAGTTGAAGTCCCCAGAAGTTTTTGTTTTTGCTTTTGGCCTGAGGGACTGCGATGGTGGCAAATGCATCACCTAGAGTATCTGCCAGAAAGAGGGAGCAGGTTGCTGGGTATGGTTTGGGTGTAATATTTCATTTTAGTATTGGATGTTGTATCTTTGACTGACACATTCAACTCTGTTTATGGATTCTGTTTCTTTTTGTGAATTTTTTTCTCCAATTTAATATTATCGAGTACATACACCTACTACATTTAGAGAAATTTCTTCTTATATTTGTGTACTGAATTTCACATTTTTTCTTGCTGACTGAAGTCGGGCTCTAACTTGACTGCAGAGCTGCTGATGAAAATCCTGACACCCTTCACCGCAGCAGCGTGAATGTGCTGATATGATAGTTTAGTCTGAAAACATGTAATTATGATAATAGCGAAAGAGCAAGTCTCTGTGGGGACTTAGATTTCCTCCCATAATGCAAACAAAAGACACTCTCAAACTGTAAGTTCTGTTGTTTCATCTGTTAAAATGGGCAATTAATCAAGGCGCCAGGAGAAAACTCTGCTGATAGTGGTGAGAGCTGGCACGTATCTTTCTAATTTGTATTGCAACAAATTGAGAGATGTAATCGCAGCAGAGGAGGATGTTTAAATAAAATTAGAGCTGTGATGTGAAATGACAAAGGGAAGAAACTGAGAGTTAAGGATGACATTCTGTCTTACTTCGAAGCAGCTGTGAAATGGAAAAAGACCGTCTCAGTGGTGTGTGTTGTGCTGAAACAGATGAGCTGTCAGCCCTAACTACAGATTTCTAGCTTGGTATTTGATTATGATATATCAATTGTACTAAGAGGATATATAAATAAATATATATATATGTGGTCTGTGATTTTCTTGCTTTTATTTTGCTTCAACACAACTGGAGCATGGATTAAAATGCTTTTATTTAAAATAGGAACAAGCTGCATTGAGGTTGGTTTATGAATATACACAGGATGTATGAGTATACTTGTTATATATTAATGAATTTCATCTAGACCTCTGTCTGCCTAGAAAAACTACATTTGTTTTTTTTTGGTGTCAGAAACCAAGATTGCTCTCTGTGTTTATAGGTATATTAGATCTCTAACTTAAACAAAAATAACCTTTTTCTTCCGTAAAATCAACTGTCATACCAGAGTTTGGAGCCAGCTTTTTTTTTCTGTGCATGCAAACTAAAAATTTCTCTTAAACAAAGATTGGAGCATGATGTAAATCTGTTTGGTTCTTCACTGAGGGCCATATGCTACTATAATTCCTGGTCTTTAAAGACAACCTGGGTGTTACAAGGCATGTTTTCATAAAAAAAGTTCTTTTGTGAGATAGTTTCTATGGATTAGGAAGTCATTACCTAGTAATAAGCTGCAGTTCCTGCCTTTGCATCAGTGCAAAAAGAGCTGCTTCTTGGAGCAGGAGTCTCTTATGGAAATGATGACCTCAGTGAAGATCTGCATCATCTCCATAACTTATTTCCTTTTATCACTGTGCTTTATCAATGAGAGGCACAATCACTGTCTCTGGTTTGACATGAGGAAATTAAGGCATAGCACTGAAGAAATGAAAGGAGTAGCTGAAGAGAAGAGAGTTATAAACTGCCTATTTCCAGGGTGGTGATGGCGAGAGATTGTTGCTTCAGGCTGTGTCTGTGTCGATGAGCAGTGTGAGCCTGCAGGAGAGGACTTTCAGGAGGAATCAGCTGGTGCTGAGGGCCAGCTCCTGACAGGGATGCTTTATTTCAGCCCAGCTGCTGTCTGGTGTCTTAGAGGGAAGGGTCACTGCTGCTGAAATGCGTCAGGTGCTCTCCTGGGGAAGTTCCATTTCACCATGCAGGATTCCAGTTTTTCTGGTCCAGGATTGTTCTGTGATGTAAAACAAAGTATTGTTAAAGGGAGAGAAATGAAATGATGAGACAAGCATCTTCCAGGAGTGGTTTAGATACAGCTGGTTTTTAGCAGAGCAGAGGAAGTTGCAGGAGGAGGAGATCAGGGGAGAAGAAATTTGAGAGAAGAGAATAAATGCTTTCTTGACGTCTTTTATGGTCTGTCTTCTCTGATTTTTAAGTTCTGGGGGTTTTCATAGCATCATGGGAAGGGAGTGTTTCTGCTAAGCGAATTCAGCTTTCTTTGCTCCCTTTCCTGTGCTTTTATTGTTGCAGGACATTCCTCCTCACCAGGAATATTGATTAGCCTCGGAAATCCATCATGAACATTGTTACGGTGATTTATCTCTATGCATCTTGCATATTATGGTGATGATTGCCTTGCAGTACCAAACCCTGAGAGAAATACATTCCAGGCTTGCAAAATGTTTCTGCAAAACAATAAAATGATTTCACCCAAAACTCCTGGGTAGCAATAAAGAGTAAAGTTTAATTAAAACTAAAAAAATCTGCTGATTCAATTTGCATAATATGTATATTAAATCCTCCAGGATTTGCCTACATTGCTGATCTGCTTTAATTGGGCTTAATTGATTACCAAGAGTAATCTGGAAATGTTTGTGGTATGTCTAGACTAACATTTACAGTTGAGTGCTAAACTTGTTGCAATGGCTATTTAATTGATTTGAATGAAGAGGAGAAGTTTTGTTTAATGACCTTTGCCCATTTCATTTCGTGGTAGCTCAGAGGTGCCAGGGAGTGGATTCTGAAGCCTTGCAGTAAATCCCTGTCAGGGTGGATGACTTTCATGGACTGGGATTAAAGATTGGAGCTGCATTACTTCTCTGATAAAGCCCAAATATTCTCAAGTACAGTAGGTACAACAAAACAGACTTTTGTCTCTGCTGGTTTTTTCAGGATTCAAAGAAGAGGGATACTCAATAATCTAATGGCAGTTGTGTGTTAGGTTTTTGGGGTTTAGGTACTGAACACTGTGGGTTTTTTTCTAAACATGTGCCCAATACTGCATGAAACTGATTTTTATTTAATAAGGTTACTTTAAGTTAACGTTTTAGTAGAAAGTTAGTTTTTTTAAGTGCATGGTAATTGATGGGCATTTTTGACTTGAATTTCTCGAAAAGTGCTGATTATTATGATGCTTTTATAAAGAATGTACACACACACTCCTGTTTCTATTGAAAGAAGCTCTATAGAGATTAAATACATGTTACTGGAAGGGAGCCACCTCTTGCCCTAGCCTCAATACATAGTAATTTCTTCTTTGCATGACATTTTTAAATAAGCAGTTCCCCAAAAAGCTAAAAGCAAAAAAACCTTCAAGTCGATACAAAAAAAAATTAATGGCATCTTTGAATAATAATATCTTACAGCATTATCTAGGCCTGCAGTTCCATTTTGCTGACAAAATCTTTTCAATCACCTTTTTTTTTTCATGTACACCTGTCTGTCAGCATCTAACTGCCAGTATTTAGCACTTAGTGCAAAAAGAAGTGTTTGTGCTCTAACCAATGACAGAAATGCTGAGGGATTTCAAATTGCTTGAAGTTGCTGTAACAAATGAAGTTCAGCAGCTTTATTATTGAACCTTCATATTTCCCCCTGCTGTAATGTGCTGCCTTATCAGTGAATGATGAATTTTGGGTAAAACATAAATAAATGTGCTGAAGCTGGAGAAATCAGTAAAAGCCAAAAACGGGACTCTGGAAACCCTGTATGTTATTCAAGAAAGGGTGTTTTCCTGAAAAACTAAATGTTCCTGTGCGCATCAGCACCCAGTGAGGCAGAGCTGCTTAAACAAACTAAGGAATAAGTAAAACCAGGTCAGAATGCTCAGTGCCTGTGCCCTGCTCCCTGCTGTACCTGCCAGGGCAAGCACTATTGCCTGGAAATACGGTAAATCTTTAAAAGTATCTGTGAAGTAATTTCAAGGGAACTGCTCTGCAGAAAATGCCACTTGCCCACAGGCAGGTAATAGGAGGCAAACCACTTACTCTGTGGTTGGTGAGGGATCACAAACTCAGAGCAGTTTTAGATGACAGTGTATCCAGACAGAAACTATTTGAAAACAGTGCAAATTTGAAACCCAAGGATAAAATATTTGAAACTAGGGTTTCTTTTATTTTACAACTATGTTAACAGATGTGAGGGGCATGTTTGTTATGTGTCTCTCACCTTGGTTTCATAGCAACATATCTCCATGAATTTCAAGGGTTAATTATTTTTTGTAGCAATAAACTTAGACTGAAATATTTTTTCCTCTATGGGCTCCACATTGCCTAACACTGAGCCTAAGCAAGTCAGTCTCATTTTTGAATTAGAAAGCTGTGCGAAGAAGTGAAAAATTCAAGGAAAAGTCCTTGTAGTTTTCCACCGTGCGCTTGAAACACTGTGGGCAGGGATTGCTTTATTCCAACAGCATAAGAGTTAATTATTTAGGTGGTGTACGTAGAAACCGTGACTTCATCTTATGAATTGAAAAGAAAGGCATATTTTCATGGATGCTGACTTGTTGTTACATTTTTGGAAATAACCCAGATCCTGTGTTTCTGCCAAAAAATAGACTCCCATTTCTTTTCTTCCTGGAAACTTGTGTCACATCTACCTGGAGGCTGAGCATAAATCTGCTTCTCTAGATTTGCCTTTTGTTAGTTTTTGTCTATGGAAAAGTCTGTCCCATTTCTTTCAGATGTCCCCAAAATGCAGCAGGTGGAGATCCTTGTTTGTTGTCCAGAGCTGCAGGGTGAGAACCATGTTAGTGCATGGTTAGGTCACTGGGATGGGGAAGGTCAGCCCCAAATGACTCCGTGAGGGGCTGGATTCTGTTCCTCAAAGCACAATAAGATGTGCTCCACACTTGCCTATAAAATCACTGCGCTGACAGCCCCCCTTCATCATATTTAGTGTGTCAGGGATAAGTGGGAATACCCTTAGGTGAGTATCTTGTTCAGATCCACCATTAGTGATGAGTTTCACGGTACGTGATTCTCCCAGAGGTTATTTGTTTCTTAGCTTTACTCTTTGCAATGGGAATCTTTAAAGTATTATTTTGCTGGAGAGGTAATAGTATTTTTTGACAGAAGGAAACAAGGTGATTAAGTGGCTAAAGTGAAAATATAGTGTTGCGGTAAATTTTTAATTCAGAAACTTGTGTTTGCTGCACGTGGCCCTGCACTGTAGAGATTTTGGATCCTCTGTGCTCAGATCAGCCATCCCATTCGTGTGTTGGTGTTGTAGGACCTTGTGCATAGTTGGAGAAAATAAGATGGTAATTAAGATTGCAAAAATTCATTTTCATTGATTATCTTACTTTTCCTGATCACACAAAGCAGGAGGAATTAGATGTAATCTTTGTTTCCTAATGATCTGAGAACAAAGAAGGAGCTCCTCCTTATTAAACTGGAAAATGGATGGTCTGAATGCACACATAGTTCTATTAACATGAGCGACATGCTTGAATCCAAAGCAGTAGGCACCTGAATAATCAGATGTTCCCAAAAAAGGACAATCTCTTTCTTCTTTTCTTCCTGCAGGATAAATTTAGGGAAAATATGTAACAAAAAGAAGCATCAAGAGTGTAAGAAAATTCAGTTATTAACTAACACACTTATTTTTGCAGGACCTGTAATGGGCAGAGCCTTGCAGGGACTCCTGCAAAAACAGACCTTTCATAAAAGCCTTGCAGCCTAAATTTAGATGAAGAGGAAAAGGGATTGATCTCAGGAGCACTAGTGAGAAAGACACGTGATTGCTTAGACAGTTGGGGTTAGGAGGGAGAACACCAGGCTGTGCCAAGAAAAATACCAGTAAATAATTCTAAATTTGTGAATTACATCAGTCTGAGCATAGTTAGAAATGTGTCAGGTTGCACAGCTTGGTTTTCTGAATGGACTCCTCAGTGTTCTGTAGCAGTGCAGCTTCCCTTGTTGAGAACAGGCCCTTTGTGATGAAGGTGTAACACACGCCTGGCACTGTTACTTTGCAGTTTTTAAATTAATACTTCAGCTGTGTGTGGACAGATTGTTGGAGGACTTTTGAGCCAGCGTTCTCCTCTGAAAGTCTGGTGATTATCTAATAAGGTGTAAGAAGCTGCTCCTACATCATTCCTGCAAAAGTGTTTGTAGCTTCTGTCAGGATACCTGAGACTTGAATGTGGTGGGGTTTAGTCCAAATCAAGACCTTTAGTGAAACTTTAGTTCTAAACACTCAAAGCACAATTATTGCCTTGCAGTTAATGCTATAATAGCCATTGTTAAAAAAGCATTTTATCTAAAAAGTGGTTATCCATATTACATGGTTTTATAAGAGATGTGTGTAGTATGTAATACATTGTCTATATGGGTCAATGGGGTCACTTAAAAATTGTGCCACTGGTGCCCCAATACAAGC
>WEIT01035535.1:6825-30115 GCA_013389985.1 Dryoscopus gambensis
CACCCACTGTCTGGCCAGGCTTTGGCTGGCAATGCGGGGCTGCAGCCTAAGAATACGCTGAGACACCCCTACAGGATACAAAGAGGAAAATGGAGAGCAGAGGTCGATAAGCAAACCAATAATATTAACACAAAGAACTATCACTCTGAGCAAGTTCAGAAATTCTTGTAAAAATTGTAGCATCCTGCTTCCATGATAAACTTAAAGGCTGGCCTCCACATTGGTTTTAGCAAAAAATCTTCTCTGGTATCTGCCTTCCATTAATTCCTGTCAGGTAGAAGGTTAGTGGAATGACTTGTTTCAGCACATTATATTCATGTCCTAAGAATCAGCTGCTATATCTTATTCTATGCAGTTTGTCAAATGTGGTGATTCATTACATTAGGTCTATATGTCAATATCTGTATTTGAATAATATAAAGATAAACTTTCAGGCCTGTACATCTGGCTTACTAGTGTATGTATTTATTATTTGCATTAGTCTGTCTCATCATATTTACGGACAAAAATAAATGCCAGTTATTGTGCAAATACTGAATAAAACAAGATCCCAGCAAGAACTGTTTCAGGATACAGGAATTACTGGAACTGGCAGTTAGCTAAAACGTCAAAGTTTACCAGTGGCCCACCAATGGATATTTAGGATGGGAGGGAAGCAGGACTTTAAAAAGCACTTTGAAGGGAAACTTTGAAGTATTTTGTGTGGTGAGGTGGCAAATGCTGTCTTGCAACTGGAGATGACAGGAGAGAGTCATCATTCTTAAACTGTAAAGCACATCATTGCTACAAAAATCCTAAAATCTTAATTAGAAAAAAAAAATCGATATTTTTCATTCCACTCATTTTGTATTTCAGCTTGGAGAACTTTCCCTCCACCAATAACAGCCTGACCAAACCACTTTACCATGTCACTGTTAGGGACTGATGTGGGGAAAGGCCATTTATGTCCTCTGTGGCAATGAGTTAACAATGACTTGATAATCCTCCGCCACCTGATGCAATCAGCCTACTCTCCACACATGGCAAACCAAGCTTGAACTGTGAAATTGCATCCTATAAAATTGTAGATGTCCCTGCAGAATAACACTTCATTGAAAGTTTGCAGGTATTTTTTGCTGACTTGGAGCATATTTGTATATTTTTCCCCTCTAGAACAGTTTTCATACAGTTATTTTTTTCCCCTCAAAGCCCACTTTAGAAAACACTAAATGGTAATTATGTAAAACATGTGAGGTTAGTGCTGAATCCCTCATTTTGGTAACTCTCTGCAGAAAGGCACTGTAGCAGAGATCCAAGTAGATCTTGAAAATAAAACAGAGCACCTCTCCCCAAAATCAGTTTCACTAAAGACATCCCACATGCAAATTAAATGAGTTCATTAATTTCTCTTAGTACTTCCATTGGCTAGAAAGGATTAAGCTATAAAAGATGAGTAAGTAAATCTAACAGGTCCTTGAGGCTAAAAGGGGAAGGTCTAGCCACTTCACAGAACCACACAATTGTGGAATGGGTCAGGATGCAAGGTACCACTGGAGGTCATCTGGTCCAACCTCCTTGCTCAAGCAGAGGCATCCTAGAGCACATGGATTGGATGCCCAATTGGCATAGGATTGTATCCAGACGGTTCTTGAATATCTCCACTGAGGGAGACTCCACAACCTCTCTGGGCAGTCTGTTCCAGTGACTGGTCACCCACACAATAAAGGTCTTCCTCATGTTCAGGTGAAACTCCCTGTGTTCCTGTTTCTGCCTATTTCCTGTCGTCTTACTACTCAGCACTACCGATAAAAGCCTGCCTCCGTCCTCTTGACACCCTCCCTTCAGATATACATCTTCCATACATTCATCCATTCACATCATCCACACATTTCCACTCCGGCACCAGCTCTGGTGTTTGTCAGACTCCTATGTAAAACAGCTCTCTAATGTGGCCAATAAATAAATAAATAAATAAAATAAAATAAATTTTTTTTTCTTCTTGGTTAATAAATTGAATTGTCCCAAAAGAGGGTCTAGTGAGTGTCAGAGCCAAATCAGAAGCCAGCGAGAAGTCTGGGAGTGGAAGAGATGGGACCTCTCCATTCCAGCAGATATTATTTGAAAGAAGGGGGTGAGTGACTTGAGTAGGAGAGCCTTTTTGAAGGACCTTTCTAGTGGGTTGTGAATACTTACAGCAGCTCATCTCATGGAATTTTACCTCAAGAACAACACACGCAGCATTCTTCCTCTCAAGGCATAGATGGTACTACCTTCTTTAACTCGAATTTCCCCGCCTTTAACTTCTGCTTGGAAAAAAAAATTTAAAATCCTTCTTCCTAATCAATGTAACAGGTTTGCCATGCAGTTATCTAGCTTCCATGAGGTGAGACAGATCTCATAGCCAGGCCAGGCAAACCCACTATTGTAACCAATGTCCAGACATAGTTTTGTCACTTTTGATACTGGAGTTCTTCCACTTTCAAGAATACAACATGTTTTTTAAAAAAGAAGGGATCATCAGGCCTAGTAGGATATCTAGAAAAATTATACTCTTTCAGGTATGTTTTATGTTACTCTTGATAGATGCTTTACTTGAAGCTTTCGTCTGGAATTATTATGTAGAGCAGTCCTGATCTTGCAGTTATTCCCTGTAATCTGTTCAGCTTTTAGAAATCCCAAACCAAAATTGAATATGATTATCTCATCCTACTCTTCCAATACTTTTACAGAAGTACTGAGGACTACAGCACTGAAGCATGTGGTTTTGAAGGCATGGTGCAAAGCAGAAACAGCAGCGGGAATAATGACAGTCAGAAGTGTTGTAAACTGCTCTAACACTATGCCCATTTCTTTATTTTTGAGCCACAATGTGAGGCTTGGCTTATGTCTGCAGGGAAGCTTCAATTTCTGACAGCTGGAGAAAGGCTGAGGAATACAGTGAAGAAAGCCACTCATCCAGTGGCAAAGTTTTCACATACACAAAAATGGTATTGAAGTTAATGAAGCTGCTATCATTTTCAACAAGAGGTTACAGCTTGGGGCTCTCGGTCTGCAAGATCTCCATGACATACCTCTCTGGCACCTTCCATAAAGATTTTGCCAGCAGATACCACAGTTCTGTGCAGCACTGGGTCTCATTTGTGAAACAGCCTGGGCTGTAGGGAAAGACCTCTGTCCTCCTCTGTATGTACCCCAATATGACCTACACAGCATTTTGTCTATGCATTGTCAGAGGATGGGGAGCTAATAATGCTGTTTCAAATGTCACCTGATTTGTTACCCTTGTTTTTATTCTCTCATTCCCCAAAGTAATTCAGTTACCAGAGAAGTGGAATTAAAATACTTACAAACAACAGTTCTTCTCACAGTTGGAACAGATTCTACCTGTGTTAAAACTGAGATGCAATCAATGCTCTGGTTGCCTGAAGGGGATGTTAAAAATCCTGTCCCCAGTTCTGATTCTCAAATCTTATGCAAACCATCAGAGTATTTGTCTGGGGTAAAAGGTAAAGACATCTACTCTTCTCTGGAGATTTGCTCATATTGTCTTTCTTATTAGCCCCCTTGGGGTGAGCTGACTATAATATCTATCCAACTTTGTACCAACTTTATTTAAATCTGAAAATTTTGCAGTGGTGACCGTGAAGAATGAACATGGAGCCCCAGAAATCTTTGCCCTACATAAATTTTGGAACTTAAAATATCAGTAAATATACAGGCATGAGCAAATATTCCCTCCCTGTAATGTTTGCTATAACCTAATTCTTTGAAATACAGGGGAGCAAGTGGAGAACTTCCAGGATTTTCTGGACTTAAAGTCATGAATAAAACAGACTGCGTATATTTGGCAGGAAGCCTCCTTTATGAGGGTAAAATTAATCTCCATACAGAGCATCAACATCAGCCTGAGCAACACTGATGTACCAGTTAAATCCTATTTCAAGAGTTTTGTTAGGACTTCAGAGGGTTTTGTTTTGGCCTCTTTAAGTTGGAGAGATTTTCATTCTTAGTGATTTCTTTTCTTGCTAAGGTTAATTAGATACAAGCTCTGGTTTGCTTTGTTTTTCTGAGTTGAAAGGTAATTTTCACTTCTTTTCATCTCATTGTAATGTTAAGGTATTCATCTGAAATTTGAATTGTAAAGAAAACCATGAAAAATCATGGGACTTGTAACAGTTTTATGTATTTTGGCAATACTGAGAACAGATTGCTGCCAGTAAACCGTTTGAGATAAATAGGAACTAATTGGAGTCATGTGGGTTTAAGCTGATGTTGAGGGGAAAAAAAGGACAGATATTAAACACAATTCAGACAGATATTCTTTATAAAAAGGTGCTTCAAATGTGGAATTTGCCATATGTTCCATGTATGTCAACATGGTTCATCATGATCTACAGCACAAATAGCTAATGATGTGGACCAACAAAAGAAAGATAGATTCTGCATGCTTGAGGGGATCAGTGGCATTACAGTGGGCAAATCTGCTGAGAATAAAGCAGAAATTATGTTTATAGAGTGTCACTACCTGAATGGGCTGATTGCTATACTACTCTACTATACTAACCAAGTAAAGTGACAATCCCTACAACAGAGGTTAGAGTCTTGTTCAGACTCTTGAGGTCTGAAAGGATTACTGTCTGATAGCTGAGGGTGAGCAAGTGCCTTGGTGGCTTCAGTCTTTAGGTCTGTACAGGCCTATAAAAGCCTTCATAACTTCCGGCCACTGGACATACCTCTTACTGATAGCAACAATCCTAAAAAAATTCTTAAAAATGATAATTGAAGTGTAGCTACACAATAAAGTTATGGCTGCACAAGTTACCTCCCGCCATCTGAGCAATGGTATGCATGGTCAGCTGCCTATCTAAGAAGCTAAGGAATTTATTACTTCACAGATGAGCAGACTCAGAGCATGTGCCTAAATTCTACCAACAGTTAGCACAGTTAAATTGACACCTGACAAGTTGTTAAGCTACCATAACGAATTCATATGTGTGACCTTTGACTTTGACTAATGCTAGTGTAGAGAGCTATGATTTTGTCAAAACACACTGATATGTTGGTATGAGTGAGACCTAGCCTTAAAGAGAAAGACTTTCTTCCTAAAAGGATTTCATCAAGTGGATGCACACCTGGGCCTTGTCAATCAAATTTCATACTAAGACAAATTTCAAACTTTTCCAGAACTGGAAAAAAGGTCCCTATGAGGGGAAGAGATCACTGTTACTTAAACTTACATCTTATCTATTAAAGTCAGGATTACAACCAGTTTGCAACTAAGCCTTCTTACCAAATAAATACCAGATTGCATTTGCAGGGCTTTATAAACAATGATTAGTTCACATGCAGAAAACATGCATTCCTAACTCACCTACAGGGGCAGAGTTCATTCCCTAGTTCAGTCAAAAGAATAGCTTCCATCAACACAGTATTCATTTTTAAAAGACAGGAAACGCATGAAAACATTGTTTGGAGATCAAGAGGAAAAACATGTAATAGATATGCTACTGTATTTCTTCATTGTGTTACTGAGTGTTTATTTTTAAATGTGATTGGTGTTGAATCTTCCTGGAACATTTTAACTGAATAAAGCTGCCTGGTCTCATAACAGAATTTCTTTTAGACAAAGACAACAATAATTAACAATTAGGACAGGAGATTTGACTTGACAACTTCTTCCCCACAGCAAAATCTATTACTAATAATGTTAGGCAGCAATAATTTACAATCTTTTATTTATACCACAGTGCCATAGTGTTCCAGCAGAGAGGACACTATTTCCAACACTAATCTCTTTCAAGTACTGTAAAGCTGTTCGAAACTGTTTGCATTCCACCTAACACTGTGAATCTGATATTTTCCAAAGAGAAAACTGGTCCAGTTTTTGGATAAGGGGAGGTGTGTGTGTGTGGATGGGTNTTAACCTTGTCTTCAAAGGAAAAAATTTAAAAGAAGTCTTCAGTTTTGCCTGGACCGGGTACATTGCTAGAATATGGTGGTTGATAGATTCTCTCTTTTTTCCTGGGTCTATAGAAGGCAGCAACATAAAAGGTGGTGAGCTAGTTAAGCTACACTGCTTAGAGTTTATAGTTCAAACTGCCTACCCTGTTTAAAGACTCACTTTCATTTTCTTTGTGAAATTCTGGAAAGTGTATGCTAGGTTGAATTAAACAACATTTACTTTAACTCTGCATAATGGCAAAGCCATGGTGTCTTTAAAAGCCAGTGTGATTGTAAATGTAATAATGGCTCAGGAAAAGAAGAATTCTGTGCTGTGGACTAGTAATTGGTGAACTCATACAATAGTGATGGAGCTAGAATTGAAGATAAGGCAAACAGTTTTAAAGGAAGAAAAGGGTAAATCTGTAAAACCATCTAACTGTCCACACAAAGCTAATTCTAAATCCCACTCAGCTGCTGCTTAACCTCGGAGATGCTTCATCCTGGAGATGTACTTTGCAGAGGTATCTAAACTAGTTCCTAATACCTAGGTGATTAAGGAATTGTCTCAGGAGGGGAGCAATAAGGCTGTAAGCCTCATCAGAGGAGGTCTCCTGCTAGCACCTGTTGCTGATGACAGTATTCTGAGAGGGGAAAGAAATTGACATCATTCTTCTTAAGAAAGAGAGACAAATCTGGATATCCTGCATCCTAGGGAAGTATTGTACTCACTGGAGTATTAGACAAAGACAAAACATTTCCAACGCCTTACATTCCATCAGTGTGGGCACACAGCTCTCAGTAAATCCACTTGGAAGAGCTAAGTACCACTTTCTCCAAAGGTGCAGCAGGGAGTGTAGCACTCTCCTAAGCTTTTCCTCAGAGCTATATTTAACAGGTTAGACCTTTAGCCTGTTTGAACCCCGTCCATGGCACAATCTGGGCTATAGCATCACAGTGAGGACACAGTGCCTTCCAGATGATGCTTAAGTCATTTTGTGAATCTAACTTGAAGTCCACAAATTGGCAGAGGAAGAATGTGAAGAAATTAAACAAAAAGATGTTGTAAAATAACAAAGAGAAACTGAGAAAGAGAAAGGCTGTATCAAGGTCATTTCCCCATTTTAAAATCGTAATTTGGACATGGGTTTTGTGGCATGAAAGAGTTTACAGGCAGATAAGTTATATTATTTTTGCTCTGCATTCTTAGTTTAAAATGGGTACAATTGAAAAAGAAAGGAGGAATCACAGTGACAAGCTGAAGACAAAATAGTAATTCTTCATTTTGGATGGACAAAAATGAATAAGAGGTAGGTATCATTTTTAAATAAGGAGCATGGAACAAGCAATGTGCAAGCAGAACACTCAGGTTTGCAAAACTCTAGGTATTAACAAAGAACGGCAAAAGACTTAGCTGTAGAAAAACGCAGTTCTGGAACAATCGATCTCAACCATCCCACAGTCAGCTGCACTTCAAAATTGTCTGTTTCAGTAAAACCTCCCAACCTCCTCTTTCAGCAGGAAAGTGGCTTCTCCTCTACATGCAGCCACACAGTTTCTTAAAGTATTTAAAATACATCTCATTATGAACTTGTCCTTGGTGCATGGCCTCTCGGCAATATCTCTCCAATGGATATTGCATACCAGTTTGTTTCTCCCAGCTTGGAGGTGGTCTGGGACCTTGGGTAAGCCACTTCCCCTCTTCATCTGTCATCTATAAAATGAAGATTATGACAGTCTTCCTGTTGAATAGACAAGGCAAGAGTAGTGATGTTATTATTCAAACTATTTATCACAGCGATTCCTTGCCATACTGTTTGCTTTCTGAACCTTCCTTCAAATATTTAAACTCCTCTGGATTGCTCAGTTTGAAGTCTTAAACAAACCATAGGAGTAAATCTATTTGTACATACACTGTAAGAAGGACATTCTGATTATCCTGAAGTTTTATTATTCCACCTCAAGGAGCGGCACCATTTCCTGTATAGGTGCATGGAAGTGATGGACTTTGTTCACTGAGGGCACACATTTTTAACCTGGTTTTCTAGTCCGGTGAGATGATAGACAACAAAATAATGGAAATGGTTTATAGATGTGGTTGTATATGAGCATCCATAACTGAAGGAAATGTATCACTTTGTCTCTTCTGGTACCATTAATGCAGAACAGCATTTTGCAGAGACAGGCCTGAGCATATGATATTGTTTCCCAGAGGAAGCTCAAAGCTTGTTAACTGAAATCCAGAGAAGTATGAAAAAACCCTATTAGATACTGACACACCAGCAATAGACTGGAGTAAATCTTCTTTGTGACAGGTGCCTTACAGCTGTGGATGACAGTGCCATAGAGGCAGAGAGTGAGCTATTGTCATGTAAGCTATTTAGCTGAGCTAAACTGCAGAGCAGGACACAGGCTTGGATGAATTAGGGGACTGAAAAGTGCAAAGACTCTTCATATGAAATGGGAATATGTGCCACACAAGCCAATGCTGGTAGGGGGTCTCTCTCTGGGGACAAGGCTTGAACTAGATAGATTAAATCAACTAAAAGCTATGACTACGGTTTACATTCTCTGTTTTGTATTGCACTGTGGTACTAGTAACAGTAGTACACAGAGGTTTTACACAAAAGCAATCCTTTCTTTTGCTGAGGCTTGTCTACACAGAGAAATTCAGTAGTATCTTTATATCAGCATAACTCCCCATGTGGACACTCTTCCTTCAGAATAATTCCAGGATAATTATAATTATGCTGTATAATTATGCTGCATAATTATAACAGTGAGTTTCTCGGTGTAAACAAGCCCTTACTCTTTAGCTGAATCTACTTGAACCTTCAGAATTATGTTGCTGCCTTTGCTGTTTACAGCCTTCTCAAACTTGTCAGTTTTATGCTATGCATTCCCAACCCACTAGCTGTTGTTTATCCAAAGTAAACATATTTGATTGCTCTAATTTGTTCTCAGATCAGTCCCTCCAGCCTCATACCCTTATCTGACATACAGAACATCACAGTATTTGCTAGGTCTCTCTTAACTTCAGAAGCAGGACTTTGAAGCATAGCACATGTGCCCAGGTGTCTTTAAGTGGCTGTAAATCTGATTTGTAGGACCTATAGAAGGCATTTCCTTCTTATTGTTGAGGAAGAAGAAATCCAACTTGCTCACACAAGCAGCAGATAAATTCTCCTTAAAATTTCTCAAGGGTCTAACCATCATCTTCACTCACCCAGCTCTGCTGCAGTTAGCTGAGGAAACAGAGGCCACATCAAATGAGGTGTTTTAATCTTGTGAGCTGCACTGGAAGATAAAAGCATCCATCACTGCTCCACATTAGCATTCTTGTTCTCATCAGCAAACATCAGCTTCAGGGGGAGAGAAAGATGGGTAATCTTGGCTTGGGTGGCAGTGCAAAGTCACCAGCATTTTCAGTCTTGTTTTCTTAGCAGTCTGAAAAACAAGGTATAATGTTAGCCAGGTCACCAGTCCAGCATTTAGGGAATGCTTCTCTACCACCTTGTTTGGAATTGTGGCATGACACTGAATAACTCTTCACTGAGATTAATCGTTTCCTCTAAACAGCCTGCAAATTATTTACTGTACAGGATATTCATACCAAATTTACCTCCTGTTCCTAAAACAGATTGTCAATGATATCTTTAATACCAATCATACTGATATTAATAATAAGAAATAGAGCTAATAAACTGTTATTTATCATTTGCTTGACCTTGACATTTTAAAGCATTTCTGAAGCACTTCTTGTGATCCCTGGCACTCCAGTAGCTACAGGGATGGCCTGTTCACCAACCAGAGACACGCAGAGTCCCCCTGGACTGGAGTGCAACAGGCTGGTAGGTGCACATCAAAGCTACTCCAGAGTTGAAGGCAAGAAGTATAGAAAGCTATTCAGTTTTGCTAATGGCAGAAGTTTAGGACCTTAATAAGTGATAAGGAGTAGACCATGAGGTTATTTGTATTTCAACTTCAAACTCTTGCTCAGTTTCATTTTGCATTCAGGAATGTACTGCCGAATTACATTTTTCTCCCCTCCAGCCACTTCATTTTCCATCCAAGTAGGGGAAAACTTATTTCTTCTCTTGATTACAAGGAGCATACTAAAGCTGCTTTTTGCTGGTGCAGTCAGAGGTTGAACTGTGTCAGTTGGGAAAGAGCATGATAGGGCAAGTCACAAGGGAGTTCTGCTGTGTCCCTTATTAGCTGAGCTACCCAAATAATGTAGAAGGTCATCAGAAGCCATTTTCACTGTTTCTCAGATAGGGAGAGAGGCTGTGTTCTTCTGAGTACTCTGATCTCATTTTAAAGAAAACAGAAGGAAAGGAAGATTTTTATCCATTCTGATAATTTGTCACATGAAGCAGTGCAGCTGTTTATATGAGAAGGCGGAAGTGGAAGAAAAGCCTTTGTTTCTCTTTGGCAAATTTTCCATGACACTCTCAGTAGAAGAGAAGTATTTTATTCTGTAGGGTGCAACCCTCACATGGGAACATAACAGCAACAAAAAAAAGGTTAGCTGATTATTTGGCAGCAGGTTAGTATTCTTGATTCAATTATTTAACTTTAGCGGTCCTCTAGCTTTTTCCAGTGGCAGGAATAAAACATGGAAACTATGGAAACTCCTACTTTTCCTTTGTTCAGTATAGGTCATACAGACATTTTACAGTCTCAAGCATTTGAACTATGTGTAAAAAATATCAGTATCTTCTCGTATTCAAATGCCTACTGCTGGAATTGATATGGATGCAAAGACCATTTATATTACGGTTGCTTAACTGAGCTATCACTGTGCTTGGAGCTGTACAGTAGTAAAAGGGTAACACTGGATCAAAGCCAGAGCAGGTGGATGACGCTGTGATCCACAAGGTGCTTGGGCTGGTTCAGTCCCTCGGATGGGATTGCAGAGCAGCCACTGCAGGCACAACATAGTCAGGGCACAGGCAGCATTCACACAGGGGAACCAAAGAAAGATGGCTTTTTAGACATTTTAAAACAGAACAGAAAGAACCAGGGGGAAAAAAATCATGGAAAGGGCTATTTCCACTGAACATGCTTGTAGATTTCAATTGGTGAGAATATAGTTCAGGAAATAACACACATATCTTTTATGTAAAAAAATACTGGAATTTTTCAAAGGTTCAGGTTAGGATAATACAACAATTGTAGCCAGAAACCCATTTTTCCCTTAACAAGCATCTATATACCATGTTCAGAGGAGTTCACTAAGAATTTCACTTCTAATTGGACTCGGTAAAGGACCTTTGTTCAATTAGCCTCGAGGGTCTGTTAACACAAAAATCCACTAATATTAGGAAAATTATATATATGAAAAGCTAGTTGTGATCCTGTCACCAACTTCTTCATGAACTGAATTGTGTTGGGGAAATAAGATAATAAAAACTTGCCAAGTGGGACTAAATTATTAAATTTTAAATAAACTATAATTTTCAGTTGTGTTGTAACTCTAATAGTTGAAGGTAAACATTGAGAAGCAGGAAAGCACATGTTAATATAGAAATTTAAGGATAATAACAGAAAGCACTAATACTGATTAGGATGATTATGATGATTATAACTTCCAGTACGTAACATCATAATGAAAATGATCCAGCCTAGTATGCTCTCAGAAGTTATACATTTAGTTAGGCACTAGGAAAAATCTTTTCATGCTCGGATGGTTTATGCAGTTACAATAGAACTTACATAGAAATAAGGAAAGGAGTAAAGTAAGCTGATCAGAATAATGATGCTCTATGCAGAGAAAAGCTCTCCTCATTCAAAAAGATCCTCCAACCCCATCAAATAGGAACACAGGAAAGTAAAATATATACTGAGGGGAGAGGAAAATATATTGATATAAATCATTCAGAGGTAACACTGGGAAGCATGGGGACTTCAGTTGCAGTCAATATTGAGATTTATTGATCTGAGAGATAAATATTGACCAAGGTGATGCCAAAGTCAATATTTAACTTCAGGGACCATAAATCTTAATAACAACTCTAAAGAATAGTCAGTATCATCTATGTTTGATATATATTTTATTGCCCTTTACAAGGATATAAAAGGATTCTTAAAAGAGAAGCTGTTTCCTTCATTTTGAAGTCTTTGCCTTGCCAGAGCAATCCAGATGTATATGTTTGTCTTTTCAAAGATCATCTTATGATTGATGTGTCCTCAAAATTGTGCAAATCATTTGCATGATGAATAAGTTGCCTATTAAACAAAAAAACCCAAACAAAAAAAAACAAACAAACAAAAAAAACCCCCAAACAGTTGGCAGCAGCATCTTTCGAGATTTAAGTTAGCTGTGAAATGCTATCATACATGCAACATCTTGCTAGATAAAGCTATTTAACAACTTAGGGGAAAATCAGCTATGCATTATGTAAGCTATCTGCAATTCTCCTGAGGTTTCTTAATTTTTTACTGCTGCACCTCAACACATCAACTGGATCCATAAAATGTTCATGCACATAACAATTCCCATTATATTTACATATTATTACAGTGTACATGCTACTGTGCTCTCTTGCATATTGTATTTTTCCGGTTTTGTTATTAATATTTCTATCAGATCGTCTTCTAATATGTGAAGCATTCTTTAACCCAGTGTCTAGGGTTCACAGTATTAAATAGAAAGATCTTTTTCTCACTTGCTGTCTCCCTCTTTGCTTATGTTAAAGAGATGACACTGACAAGCATAACTAAGGTAAGTGCAAGTTAAAAAATACTCATGAGGTAGCAACTGATAATTTAGTTAACAGTCTTGGTACATTCCTAACCATCCCAGTGTTCTCCCTAATGTTCAGAGGAGATTTCTTTTATTACGTTGAAAGATATTGCTTTTCAAAAGCCACTGCATATTTGACATTCACTTTTCTGACACATGAAAAAACTCATTTATAATAAAAGATTACTTGGACACTGCTGCAGTGAGTGAGTCCAACTCTTCCTGAAAACCAAGTTTTTTAGACCAGTTTATATGATCTAACCCAGCACAAGGGAATGTTTGGACACAATTTTATGTAATAAGGTTTTAATTTTATGAAGAGAAGGCTTTATGACATTAAGGAGCAAGACAGTTAACCTCAAATGGTTTATTCATGTCAGCACAGTCCAAAGATGTAATTAGTTGTAGTGTCCTTACACTCAGAGTCAGGGGTTTAGAGAGGGAAGAGACACCAATGGCATTGCCCAGCTCCTGCTACCAGGGGGCTGGGCTGTCTAATTTTATGCCTGAGAGTCCTAACAGGCGATGGCCTTCCTTTCAAAAGATGTCAGTACATTACCAGGGCAACTTACAGGGAGTCTTTTCATGCCTGAGAAACAGTGAACCTACACAGGTATGTCTAAACCAATGCTGAGCATGGTGCTTAGACTTTAGCAGAGACACATGTTGGACACTTGTTAGCAGGCACTTGTTAGAGGTAGTAGATATTTGGCAGTTTTAGCCTGATCATTTGCATGACTCATTAAATTTTTGACTGTCAGAAGAAAACGGAGTTGTCTGGAGAGGGATTCCCTTGCCAGGCTGTTTCTCATGACTTTGCTCGTCTTCAGAGCTCTGCAATTAAGTGACTGAGTTTTATTGATATAAATTCTCTTGTTTTAGGAGGTGGCAAGGCTAGAAAATGTGGTAATTAGCTAAAAAAGTGAAAAACCATACCCACTTCCCCCATTACCAGTGCTGGGACTGAGCAAACATTGATACTGGAAGCACTCACAAAGTTTACACTTGCCTGAGGGAGTACCTTCCGAACATTACTATAAGGGTAAGTCAAGTATTTTGCTCATTTTAAGTATCTGCAGTTGTAAGCAGTGGTGAGAATACTGGGAAAGAAATCAGTTTAGAAAAGAGATTATTCTAGACATTATAACGCTCTGAGATAACATTTTAAGAAAAGCAAACTGGAGGGAGGGGGTCCTTTATCTGTTACATCAGGGCAATCTGGCTTTTGAAATGTTCTCCAGGTAGCTGTATTTGCAAACAGTAACTTGTCATGACTCCAGTGAGAAAGGGAGGGAAAGTCATCCCAGTGGGGGAGGGGCGGAGGGTGGAAATCACTCCATAGTTTGTGTTTCCACTACGTGTAGTCATCATCTGGAATTTGGTTTGGGTGTAATAACTTGGTGTCTCTTTGTTCCCCCATTACAGGATGGAAGCTCTAATCAGTTTTGTCAGAACGTTTGCTCAGTTAATCTCCTAGCAATGTGTGATGAATAATCTGCCTATTGACTGTCTCAGCAGTTGGTGCGTTCTCCACCCTCACCCCATGGTGAGACACATCTAGTTTCTGCTGGCTGCTCATTTTCCTTTAAAAGAGGAGCACTGTCTCTCTTCCCAACCCCCAGTAGGCACATCCTACCCATCCCACCCCTTTTAGCCTCACACCCCTCTTCTCCCCTTCCCCTCTGGAATCTGGAAAATGCTGCCCACCCACTCTGGGTTTTGTCCTTGGATAACTACCTTCCTGCCAGTCACCTTGAGCTCTCATACCACAGAGTGTTCCCTCTCTGCTGAGCTTCAGATCTTTATTTTCATACCCAGAAAAACAGATTTAGGGTGAACAGGAAAGTTTTGGCAACAACTGTCATCACATTATCAACACAGTGTTAGTGATGAATAGTTCTGGAGGAAAGAAAATACCATCGAAAACTACTTCACTGGGACAAAAATACAAGGTTGGATCTGAGAACTTCCTTCATCATTGACTCAGAAGAAGACCAATAAGCAAATACTCTAATCAAAATATCAAATCTCAATTGCCTGCAACTGTGAATTGACTTGACAAGAAAAATCCAGGCCTCTATTCTGCGTGAGACTGCACACAACTGTGGGGTCTGCCTGTGCCAGCCCTTTGCTGAGCAGAGAACTGTAGGGAAGTGTTTTGCAAGCATCCCTGATTTTAACATTGTTGATAAAAAGAAGCCTGACAGAACATCTATGTAAGCTAAAGAGTTTCACCTCCTGTGTCAGGGTAATATTTCTTTAAGTTCCTAAATTAGGCCAGAAATAAAACCCATTATACAAAAAGCAGTGTAGATTTTTTGGGGACAGCAATGTACTTTTGGTTATAAAGGCTGACAGAGGTACATTGTGCATTGGGAAGAATACAGAAAACATTACATAAAACATGGATTTGAGGAAATATAAATTAAAAGCTTCATGACTGCCAGCTGTGAGATCTTTTCAGACCTATCTGAAATGCACAACTGTACTACCTTGAATAAGCAGAGATGTACTGTTAATGTAATATTGCACTTGTTACAGAACTTCCTTCACGGACAGGTAAATCTGCCTTAGATCAAGCTCCAACTCTGACAGCCGGATTTCAGCAGAGTGACATATATGAAGGCAGTATTCTTATAACTGTTACACAGTTTAGATTCAGTATCTGTCTTTTAAGGGCATTCTATTCTTCAAATTGATCATTCCCACCTCAATAAAAGTGGTTACTGCTCCTCTTTATCGGCTTCTGGTTTATTATCTGCATTTTCCCACAATGACACAAATAGATATAGATATATAGATAGATGTTTTTGTCTCAGATAAGTGGTACCAAAAGCCACCTGTTTTCTGAGTGTTCCTGAACCCCACTAGCTCCCGCAGGCAACCTAAACTAAGTCAGATTTTGTACTGTCTACATTTCACACCCATCCTTGCTGTTGGGTGGTCCTGCCACTCCAGCTTTGGTGATGGATCTCAGAGCCATCTTGGCTGCACAACCAGGAGGGTTCACAGGATAGCTGGAGCCAGGCACAGCATGTCAGGTCCCAGCACACAGGAGTTAGTGTATCCCCAAATGCGTCCTTTCACATTTACATGCAGGTCTTACCCAATGCTTTCCCCAAAGGCATAGCAACTGAATCATTTCAGAGCTCACAGGAAGCAAACAGATGGTCAGCAAGAATATGATACGTGATTATATCTGTGCATAAAAGTATGCATATTTGAAAGCGTGTACAAGCCTACTTGGAGTGAGCATATAGAGTTTCACTGCTTTTCTAGGGTTCTGGGAAGTTGTTTTCAGCTTGAACTTAGTGTCAAATAAATCTGGTTTATAGGTCACTTGTGATAGTTTGCAACCAAGTTGCATAGCACTGTGAAGCAGATACCATCGCATATTATATCATCAAGAATTCCTGATGCAAAAATAAGGAAAACATTTTGCTTTTGTGTTTTGAAGCTTCTCTTACAACTGAGAAACTTGCTAAAATAAATAAATTAAATGCTGCATAAAGCACCTGACACAAGTGAATTATGCTAATAGAATGGGTGTGTGTAGTTCACCATAGATGTACATCTCATGGTCCCTGTTCACACCTCAGCATCTCATTCACACATTCTTGAGAGAAGGATCAATCAAAAGCGAGGTGCTAAATAGCATGCCTTTAGTTAACTAGATTTCAGAAGTTTCTAGGAGTTTCCATGAGTCCAAGAAACATTGTATGGATTTTCCATTTAAATGTGAAAAAGATCCTGCCCTCCAAGTTTCTGTTCTCTTTCCTCAGCCCTCACGTGTATTTTCCAAATATCTATCTTTTCCACTGCCTCCTTTCAATGAACACCATGCATTCAAGCTTCTTACCCACTGGGGGACTTGCCATTTCATCTGCTCCTCCACAACCAGCTCATAGTCTTCTCAGAGATGTTTTGAAGAGCCCTATCCAATCGACCTGATGAATTTCCATGTCAGAAAGTATCACCTTGCTACATAAACATGAACAGAAATGTTTTGGCACGGGAAAGTGTAGCAAGAGGATGGGGATAAAGAAGAAGCATCCAGCTGCTGTTTTCAGCAGAGCACCTGTGACAGCCTAACAGGCCTCTGTCTCCAGACGTGTCCTGTCTTGGCAATTTAAGTCTTTCCCTGGTATCACACTCAGGGCCACAGGCCCCTCTCAGAGCTCCTCCCACCAGGCTGGGCCTGGTAAATAGATGCAGAGAAAGGGAAATTCTGGTGGGCTGCAAAAGCTATGCCTAAGGCCCTACTTATTGCCTCAACTTCCTAATGCCTAAATTTGATCTTCCCTACCTCTTCACACTATAGCTTGTTCACAAAAGCCTGGTAAAACAAACCAGATCTTTTGCTGAAGTCTTTATGCGCGTAGTCAGGACTCATTTTCAGGGACATGTGACAATCTTTTCCAAACAGATCATAATTTAACATTTTAGGATCACTCACCTGAATTTGAAAAGCAAAGCTTCTGTACTCTTCTGACCAAACTGCCATGAGTCCAACTCTCCCACTATATTCTGCATCAGAGACCTCAGTGGCAGTTCTGCAGTTAAGATGTTATCCCCCTGACTTGGCACTGGTGAAGCCACACCTTGAATGCTGTATCCAGCTCTGGACCACTCACTTCAAGAAGGACATTGAGGTTCTGGAGCGAGTCCAGAGAAGGACAATAGAGCTGGTGAAGGGTCTGGAGCACAAGTCCTACGAGGAGTGGCTGAGGGAGCTGGGGGGTTTAGCCTGGAGTAAAGGAGGTTCAGGAGAGACCTTGTCTCTATCTACAACTGCCTGAAAGGAGCGCGTAGCCAGGTGGGTGTTGGCCTCTTCTCGCAGGGAACTAGCAACATGATGAGAGGACATAGGCTGCAGGGGATGTTCAAGCTGGACATTAGGAGGAATTTCTTCACAAAAAGGGTGATTAAATATAAGAATGGATTGCCAAGGGAGGCAGTGGAGTCACAGTTCCTTGAGATGTTTAAGAAATGACTGGATGTGGCACTGAGTGCCGTGGTCTAGGTGACATGGTGGTGTTTGGTCAGAGGTTGGACTCGATCATCCAGGACTAATTCATTCCAGCCTAATTTTCCAGTCTTTTCCAGCCTAATTCATTCCGTCTCTTTTTGTAAGTCAACAACGTTAATGATTAGTCATTGGTTATCCTTATATCTCAAAGTAATACCCTCTTAAAGCAACAATTTCACATGAATTGTTCAAGGCAGACTTCAATGTGCCAATATTAACAGCTGACATAATCCCCCATTTCAAGTAGAAAACTTGCTCCTCCAGTCTTAAAAGATCACTGTTCTATAGCATATAAGCAAATTGTCATATAGGAAAAAAAATTAAAAGGCGTACATGTTCTCTGTATTATCTGCAGATTCTCATGCGGTGTCTGTGGACTCATGTCCTTTCTTTTTTGTTTTCATTCTACATGCTTCTCCAGACTTTTTATCTGAGGTAAGTGATTGTCTGTTTATTCAAGGCACTTACCATATTCGCAAGAACTAGCACATCTTTGGTCTAGGTGTGATAAGAACATTTGCTCTTTATACATTAGCCTCACTTAAAACCTGTCAAAGACACCAAGTGGTCCTGCAATATATCATCTGTTCTGCAGTGCAAGTGAAGCTGGGTGGTTGGCTTCATCAGCCCTTTAAGACCAGGTATCACTATTGCTGCCTCAAAACAGCCACAGCCCAGAGAGGCTGGCAAGATAACGTGTGTCATGTGACACAATCTAACCTGCAGGAAAGCAGCTTTGTACTCTTCCATCAGTGGAAGGTGCCCTGAACACAACAAAGGTAAGTGCTCTAGGTGAGGCTACAGCCCCTCAAGCTACATCTGTACTGGTAAAATAAACAGTGCTGGGCAGGCTTTGGCACTGAGCCTCAATCACCTCCACTGTTAAATTTCTAGAATGATTTTGACCCAGGGCTGACTTGCACTCACCCAAGCAATCTGCAGGAATATTTCTTGAGCTAGCACAGGCCAGGGATTCTCGCCACTAGAGCACCTGGCTACAACCACCTTGATCCCAAGGGTTTAAGTGTTTAATTGTGTGGATGCAGGAAATCCAGTGCCAGGTGATTTCAGTAGCAAAGAGATGGACATGTTTGATTACTAATAGAGATGTAGCCTCACTGTCTAACAACTTCCTGTGAAGCTGAAAGTGAAAGCTTCTGAAGGAGCCCAGGGGGTTCCCATGCCCTGGACTGCCCCACTGCTAGCTCTGAAAAGCCAGATCCTGAATTCTCTGCTAAAGTCTTCAACAGTATTGAATGAAAAAGGGGATGAGAAGCTATAAAGCAGACACAATTCTCCAACCTCCAGATAATAATCCCCAGGTCCATATGCAGAAGGAAAAATGTATATGCCTTGGTTTCTTTAATAGATTATGCAGTCTACTCGCTCACATTTATCACATGGGCTAATGTAAGATTTACTGTCCGTAATTAATCAACCTTAGGCAAGAATATTTAGCACTTCTACTCCATTTTTCATTTTCAAAGTGCTTTTCAAACACTACCTAATTAAACATCAGGACCAATTATTTCCAAGGTACTTTACAGACACTTTTAAAAAAATTAAATAAGCACATTTTAGCATGTACATGAGGAATCTTTTTAAGTCAAAACAGCTCTATTTGCAACCTGCTGAAGGAATGAAAGCAGTAATAGGGCTGATATTTTCAAACAGACCACAGCAGCAGCCAGCTACGTCTGTTCCTATGCACACAGAAGCCTGTAATCCAGCCTCCTTCTTAAAACTTCTATCTCACACTTTCATTTTGCCTGTGAGAGGACACTTTATTATTAAAGAACTGCAGAACTGGGATGAGAAAGAATTACTTCTTTGCAAGGGACATATGCCACCACTGGGCTGGGGCTCTGATTCATATGCTCAGCAGTAACTCATGAGGTCACACCTGAAAGTCTCACCTCATTTCTTTCACAGGGGTAGCAGAATAAGATGTGTGTTCACACAGCAGTAGTGTCTTCACCATCAAGGTCAATCCAAGGCATGGTATTTACTCACAGAAAACTTCCAATATCCTTCCCTCATGACCAGAAATACAGGCAGCATTGGCATTTTTTGACCATCTCTAAGGAGAAAGCTGTGTGTGGTGGGACGTATCTGTCATCCCAGCTTCTCCAGAGGTGGGTGGGTGCCCATTAGCCTGGGGCTTCAGTGTGCCCAGCCAGTTTTCCACATCACGTTTGGCATCAGTCTGATGGATCCCTGAGCTCAGGTCAGCAGGTTGCCTAAGGAAGGAAGAATCCACCCAGATCAGAAACAGAGCATTTCAGTTTCTGGCAGCGCAGTCCAGTTTACCCAGGGGCATGTACTGAGACTAGTAATTTAAATCCATAGGCCAGTTGATGGTAGATTTTGATTGAGAGTGGACATACAGCCCCTCCTGTGCTCTCTGCTACAGAGACAATGCAGAGGTAAGGCACAGACTGCAGTGAGCCAGGGTTGTCAGGGCTTAACAGCAAGTTCCTACTTGTGCCAGAATCCTTCTCACCTCAATAGTGAAGAAAGGATTAACACTGCATAAATAGGCAAACAAGGCCAGAAAGTGTGACATTTCCTTGACATGATAAATAAAATCAAGAAGCAAAATATTCTTCATTAAACATTAAGAGTTCATGGATCTGCCAACATGACCTGATGCAGTTCTGGTCAGATACCTAAGGGAGCACTGTATAAGCCAGCTCCCTTCCTGGAAGCAGCCTAGCCAGGCAAACATGGCATTCTGCACCAGGTCATTAAGCCCTGCTGCAAAGTCAGCTATATTGACTCCACACATCACACTAATGTTATTTCACTTCTTCTGGGGCCTGGACAGGTTCATGCAGCGCAGGTAACTCGGTGCAGCACTTCGATGAGCTCTCCAGGTACACATCAAGACAGGAGACAGCAAACTTTCAAGGATGGTGTGTAGCAGATGGTATTTTTCTGTCCCAGATTAGAGGTTAAACATGCTGGTAAGAACGCTGTGGGATCCATGAGAGACTGCCTCGTACAGGAACAATATGCTACCATTTTCTATCATCATTAAATTGCATCTGTACAAGGCAGAAGCTCCTGCTGCTCTCAGAATGAGGCAGAAGGTGGGAGCCACCAACATCTCTCTCCAGATGGCACAGCCCCAAAACCAGCTCTGTGCTAGCCCTACTGGTGTTTTTAGAAATTGACCTCCATGATGCTACTGGTTTCAGTGCCCAAGACTGTGAATAGGCTGGAAGACTCGCAGGGATACAACAAAAAAGTTCTGCAAAACTGAAATTTGTGGCTAAGGCTTTTCTGCCTTATCTTTGAGTGGTATGCTTGGGCACAGCTGCCTTACAAACAAATTACAGAATTACATTCTGGCTTAGATGTAAGCAAACCTACCTTCAATTCACAATGAAATAAGCCAAGTGTCTTTCATAAGAGTGCTAAAAATTGGGCTTTGGGTTAGGTTGTTGACCTACATACCTCAGCTCCCTGGCTGTGAAATAGGAACAGCCTTTCCGGCAGGGACATTGCTGAAAGAATTTCATTCCTGCTTATAAAACACTACCACAGTGAAGTGATAATAAGAGATTAGATGTGTGTGTTAGTTTTACAAAACTATTTAAAATATCCAAAGTAGTAAAAAGGGTCCCAGCCTTCCTTTTGCTTGTACAAGTGTAAATGGAAGCAATTGTATTGAACACAGTTCACTGTACATGAAACTTAATTGAAATCGGTCCTTACATCCTTCTATGCAATTAAAATGGATAACGGGAATTTTTCTGATCCCACTCACAGCTAAGTTACATCAGCTTTTAATCTGAGGACTCGTTTATTAAACTTTATTTTGTTTTAAACTTTAGCTGTTTCCAAGGCTTACATAAAGGCCTTGGATGTTTTAACTTATTTATTTCAGTATTCTCCCTTGGGAAAAGCAACTTGGAGGATGCACAAGCCTGAGTTTGAAAATAATGCCACAAAATAATTTCTGAAACTGTATGAGATGCCAAAGCAGCAGATCTTTTAACACTTAGTCATAATTATGCAGAAACTAGGGAAAAATGAATTGCATCTACCTATGTGCAGGGAAGGTTTCTGATTTAAGTTTTGCCATATATCCCCAAATGCATTTTTACCTTCCTTACTAACCTAACTGTTCCAGGAACACTGCTTGGAGTAGACACAGCTAAAGGCTACATTTTATTGATCATAGCTGATCCTGTTACAAAGCCTTTCCCTCTACAGTGGAAGCTGCTCAGTTCTTCACCACTTGGAAGGGACATGATGACTGACAGAGTCTGTTCCTAGTCCACTGCAAACATCAAGTGTCAAGGGTTGGTTAAGCCACCAGACTACATCAGGCTTCAGTGATGACTGAATCCCAGCTTCCAAAAAGCAGAGAGGACAAGTGAGTCTAACTTTTCCATTCCTAATACCTTATCTTCCAAGAATTATATTTTGGCAAAATAATTTTCCTGGATTTGTTTATAAATGAGTCTGAGGAACAGAAGGGACTCATTTCATGCCACTGTGTGAAAGCTGGATGAAGAGGGCCTGAACAAGAATGCTCCAGTATCAGCCCAGTAGCTATGCCCCTAATCACTCCAGAAATCTGTTTTCCCAGAAGTAAACCGGTCAGCATCCCTCAATCTATGGGTCTATGTCAAAAAACATACAATAGTGCAGGGAGACCTCAGGCTGGATCCTTATGGCAGCTGTTATGTCCTCATTCCAAGTGGTCAGAAAGGTCAAACTTCCTTTTTCTTCCAATTTGATGAGTTAGACGATACCTGAGGCACAAAACAAGACTGAACTGATAATTTTTTCTACATTGACTTCCAGTGCAGCATGGGTTTTACAGGCAATATTGTTACAGGTAAGCCAGTCAGACGTAAACACTTTGTACAGCGTGACTTTCAAAACAAGCTTCATATCTAACACTGTGTAATCCTGATCCTAGCCCTGATATCTCCCACTCACAGTGTGACCAAAAGAGACTACAATAAGCAGATGTGAATGCAAATGGAAAACTGGTAACTATGATGGTACCATTCCTGATTAGATGCCTGATGAAACACCGAGGGCAGTGAGCCAAACAATGCCATACATTGCTAAGCCCCTAGGCTTACCCATGAATCATAGCACAAGTTTTTACTTCTGGTAACTTATAGGATATAATAATATAGATGGCCACTAGTTAAATACACAAGTCAAAAATACAATCCCCACATCAAGACTAGGATACTTTTCATCTGCCACGAATTGTGGACTAGTCAGTATTTGCTTTGGAGCTACTTAATAGCTGTCCATTATTGCATGTCACATCTTGTTACTCTGCACCTAAAGAATCAATGATACTCTGATTAAGAAAGATAGAAAAATAAGTTGTTATTATGAGATCCAAAGGAACCTGGTTCTTATAATTATTTTTATTTTATGACTCTCTGTTTATTTCTTTTCCAAATGCCGAGACAAAATCTCAGGAAAATTATAAATACTAAACCACTAACACTTACAGAAATGTAGTCAGCTTCCCAAATTCACAGAAGTTTCTTAGTCTATGGTTTTGAGTGGGTTCCTGTAGGCCAGTTGTTGGGAAGGGGTGGTAGGAAGGGGGA
>WEIT01035536.1:2192-56638 GCA_013389985.1 Dryoscopus gambensis
GCCGCCCCACCTGGAGCTAGGCTTGGCCGGCTCGGCCTCGGTGCCCTGGAACATGGTGGCGCTCGGCAACTCTGCTCCACAGCCCCGCTCCACCCGCGCCGCGGGGAAAGCCGGCCGCCCCGCCCGGCTCGGCCATTGGTCGTCTTAGCTGCCCATCATAATGAGCAGCCTATCGAACGCAGTTCACGCTCTCAAGATCCCGCCTGTCCGGCCAGCCTCGCAGAGGGAGGGAAGCTTAAAACGACCCGCGCCGGCGTTCATCCTGGATGCCTTCCATTGGTTTTATTGCCCGTCCCTCATGGGAAACTGCACAGCTATTGGCTGGAGGAAGGGCGGGTCGAGCAGCGGAAGGGCATTTAAAGGAACGGGGTGGGGCCTATGGGCTGAGGGGTTCGGTGTGAATGTTAACGTTACGGACGGGACCTTATGTGGGGGTTCGGCTCGAATTGGTGATGCCAAGCAGAAATCAGGAGGAAGATTATCGTACGGAACAACCTCGGGGAGGACTTCGTAGCCTGCTGCCCTCCACAGCGTTTCCGAGTTCGGGGATACCCGAGCAGCAGCCCCGAGCCCCGCCCGCACTCGGCAGCCCCTCAGGCGCGGTGGGAGCGTTGCCCGGAGCAGCGCGGGAGATTTAAGCGGCTCCAGGGAGCGCGGGTGAGCCGGGCGGGCGAACAGGACGCGGAGCGGGAAGGGCGCTGCAGCGCAGGCAGTTTGCTCAGTTTCTGATCGTTACAGTTGCTGAGAGAACTCAAATACATGGTGCCCACTCAGCAGGGAACTGAGTCCTCTAAACTCACCAAAAAAGATGCGGTGACTCAGACTGAACTCCCAAAAAACCATGCAAAAATCCCATGTAGCCACCCAGGCTTCGGGCTTTAGCTAACGCCTGAGCCTGTCAGTGGATTGTACCAGTGATGGGCAGCTGCATCAGATGTGACCAGGTAGATGACCTGCCCAGCCTGGTAGCAGAGTTACAAGACAAAGTAGAAAGGCTGAGAAGTATTAGGAAATCAAAGAGGGACATAGACTGGTGGGACTGTGCTGTGGCCTCCCTAAGACAGGAGCAGCCAACCAGAAAGGAGATCCTCTATCCATCCCCCAGCAAGGAGCAGGTACCAGTTGTGAAGCAAGAAGTAAGGGGAGGACAGTCTGTACTCAGGGAAGCAAGCATAATGCTTCTTTGCCAACCTCGCTTTTCCCTCACAATATCCTCATAAGCAAACTCAAGAAGTGTGGGTTGGATGAGTGGACAGTGGGATGGATTGAGAACTGGCTGAGTGGCAGATCCCAGAGGCCCATGATCAGTACTACAGAGTAAGGCTGGAGACCCGTCACTAGTGGTGTCTCCCAGGGTTCTCTGTTGGGCTCAGTGTTGTATAACTTGTTCATCAATGATTGGATGAAAGAGCAGATGCCTCCTCAGCAAGTTCACTGCTGATACAAAACTGGGAGGAGTGGCTGATACCTCAGAGGGTTGTGCAGCCCTTCAGAGGGACCTCAACAGCTTGGGGAAATGGGCAGAGAAGAGCCTTCTGAAATTCAACAAGGGGAAATGCAGGTCCCGCACCTGCAGAGGAACAGCCCTGGGCACTGGTACAGGCTGGGAGCTGACCTGCTGGAGAGCAGTGCTGCAGAGTAGGACCTGGGTGTCCTGATGCACAGCTATCTGTCCCTGACCAGCTGTGTGCCTTGGGGCCAATAAGGCCAATGTTGTTCTGGCCGATCCCGCCCCTCAACTCAGCCCTGGTGAAGCCACATTTGGAGCACTGTGTACAGATCTGGGCCCCACAGTACAAGAGAGACATGGAGCTCCTGGAGCAGTTCTAGCTGAGTGCTACTAAATTGGTCAAGGGTCTGGAGAATCTCACTTAGGAGGAAAGGCTGAGGGTGGTGGACCTGTTCAACCTCGAGAAGAGACAGCTGAGAGGGGACCTCATTAATGTGTATAAATATCTAAAGGGTGGGTATCAAGAAGGTGGACCAGGCTCTTCTGTCTGGTGTCAGCCAGTAGAACAAGAGGCAAAGGCAGAAACTGATGCCCAGGAAGTTCCAACCGAACATGAGGGAGAACTTCTTCACTGTGCAGTGACTGAACACTGAACAGCCTGCCCAGAGAGGGTGCGGAGTCTCCCTCACTGGAGATATTCCAGAACCATGTAGACACAGTTCTGTGCCATGTGCTCTGGAATGACCCTGCTTGAGCAGGGAAGTGGGATCAGATGAGCCACTGTGGGCCCTTCCAACCTGATCGATTCTGTGATTGTTGTGCATCAGGCCCGTATGCCTCACCTGGCCGTCTGTGTCAGTGTGCACAGGGGTTGGGCAGCATGGTGTTGAGCAGGCTGGCTGCTGTCATCNAGGCTGGAGACCCGTCACTAGTGGTGTCTCCCAGGGTTCTCTGTTGGGCTCAGTGTTGTATAACTTGTTCATCAATGATTGGATGAAAGAGCAGATGCCTCCTCAGCAAGTTCACTGCTGATACAAAACTGGGAGGAGTGGCTGATACCTCAGAGGGTTGTGCAGCCCTTCAGAGGGACCTCAACAGCTTGGGGAAATGGGCAGAGAAGAGCCTTCTGAAATTCAACAAGGGGAAATGCAGGTCCCGCACCTGCAGAGGAACAGCCCTGGGCACTGGTACAGGCTGGGAGCTGACCTGCTGGAGAGCAGTGCTGCAGAGTAGGACCTGGGTGTCCTGATGCACAGCTATCTGTCCCTGACCAGCTGTGTGCCTTGGGGCCAATAAGGCCAATGTTGTTCTGGCCGATCCCGCCCCTCAACTCAGCCCTGGTGAAGCCACATTTGGAGCACTGTGTACAGATCTGGGCCCCACAGTACAAGAGAGACATGGAGCTCCTGGAGCAGTTCTAGCTGAGTGCTACTAAATTGGTCAAGGGTCTGGAGAATCTCACTTAGGAGGAAAGGCTGAGGGTGGTGGACCTGTTCAACCTCGAGAAGAGACAGCTGAGAGGGGACCTCATTAATGTGTATAAATATCTAAAGGGTGGGTATCAAGAAGGTGGACCAGGCTCTTCTGTCTGGTGTCAGCCAGTAGAACAAGAGGCAAAGGCAGAAACTGATGCCCAGGAAGTTCCAACCGAACATGAGGGAGAACTTCTTCACTGTGCAGTGACTGAACACTGAACAGCCTGCCCAGAGAGGGTGCGGAGTCTCCCTCACTGGAGATATTCCAGAACCATGTAGACACAGTTCTGTGCCATGTGCTCTGGAATGACCCTGCTTGAGCAGGGAAGTGGGATCAGATGAGCCACTGTGGGCCCTTCCAACCTGATCGATTCTGTGATTGTTGTGCATCAGGCCCGTATGCCTCACCTGGCCGTCTGTGTCAGTGTGCACAGGGGTTGGGCAGCATGGTGTTGAGCAGGCTGGCTGCTGTCATCCACCCTGCTCCCTGGCATGTGTCCATGGTTTGCTCACATCTCTGTGGCTGAAGCATGGGGCGACTGCCACATGAAAGCCATTGGCTGCCTGGAAGACCTGCACTGGGAGGAGATGGTGTAGCTGCACCTGCAGAGCCAGCATTCACACATTCTTTTTAACCATTTTTCATTGCCTGTAACATTACAAGGTAACATTTTCAGCTGAAGGTTTTACTTCACAGCTCTACAGCTTTCTGTATGTCAAGAAGTAAATTTAGAGGCATAGACTTAGCAGCATACTGCTGCTTTTGTTTTGAAGATTTGAAACCAAAAAGCCAACAAAAAAGCATGAAAAGTATGTACTATCACTGCAGCATCCTGTTTTGCTAATCATTTTTCAGACACATTCCTTCTGTTTTTACAGTCTTAAATTTTGGTCATTAAGGGCAAAATTAGCTACTTTGTGAGAGAAGATTCAGTACCAGCTTTGACAGAAGGTGAAAAAGATTTAAAGGTCTCTTATGCTGACAAAGGCTCACAGCCAGTGGAGGGGAGAAGCTGCACACAAAGAGCTCAAACTTGGTCATAGCCCAGTTATCTCAGTACACAGGTGGGAGAGACAAGTACTCATTTTCTGGATGGGAAGGAAGTATCAAAATATTACTAATAAAACTTAAGCTGAGCTTTTTGGAACAGTCTTCATTTCTTATCAAGTATACGCTTGCGCTTTCTCAGTGCAACATTAAAGCTGCCTTTTTGTATGTCGTAGAGACCAAAATCCTGAAAGTGTACAAAAAGGAGTTAGTTACTGACCTAGATCACAGGAACTTCAGGCCTCGAGTTTAACTTGTCCAAAGCAGGATGTGCTGGGTCAGCCCACCTTTCTCTGGGCTTTAGTTAGTTTTATCTTGGAAAGCTCTGAAGACAGATACTATGCAACCTTATCAGGGCTTCCTGTTCCTGAGTGTCCTGGTTGAATAGGCGTTTCTGGTAGTGGCTATATAAAACATGATGGCCTGAATACAACCTCCACAGCAGAGTTTCTGCTTATCTGAAGCTGTGAATGGGAAAAAAACTCCAAACCCCCAAGATATACACTACCATTTTTATTGTACCTTCTTGGTGGTGGTGGTTGGGATTTTTTTTGGTGGTTTTCTTGCTTGTTTTTCTCACTTTCTCCCCCTTGTTACTGGTGCCCATGGCCCTAGACAGGCTATTCACAATAGCCAGCCCTCTGGTTTGACACATTTCTAAAACTCACCATGAGCAGACACTACTGAGAATGGAAGCTATAAAGCAAAAACAACCCTACCAAAATTTTCTCTGACCATGGTGAGAATCATCAAAATTCTGGGATGGGAGATGCCAGTGGGAGTTAGGTGACTGATTTCACTGCAACCAAATCACCTTGAAAGGCTTGGCCTTATGGACAAATTTTAACCCCCACCCCCATGAGGCCATGATCATGTAAATAAAGCTTAAATGGAAAAATCTGAGAGGACATGAACAGCAAGGAACACAGTGGATGCAAGTTAGACCAAGTATTAGTATGTATTTATGCACAAGAATAAAAAGAGCTTTACAAGTTGAATTGGAAATTTAAACAGAGAAAGTTTAACAGCTTTTGTATATTATATTAAATAACCAAAACACCTTTTTCCAAAATTGGTAAAGAATAAATAATATAATTTACAGTATGGTACAAAAAATAATCAGTAAGGACAGGCATTTTGCTTTATACATACACTATATAGGTATATTTATAATCTATAAAACAAATTCACATCTCAAACAAGCCAGAAACCTTAGATGATATGGCTTAGCTATTATTAAAAGAAACAGCATTAAATTTTGCTGCCAGAACCATATGCTCTAAAGCAGTTATCACGTTTCAATAATTAATGATAACTTATTGCCGTAGTGCTTGCCAAGGTTTCACTTAGTTAACATTTACAAATTGCTGTGAAATTAACAGATTCAAAGGTTTGAAAAGGTTAAAAAAAAGTGCAGTACTTTCTTTATAAATGCATCTGAAGTCTGAGTGTAGAAAACAAAATGCAACTGAATTTCCACTCTGGGATCTGCTGTCAGTAAATGAGATGTCTTTATAGGTTAGATTTGATTCAAGCCATTTAAGTCAATTTAGAAATATAGAGGGTGTCAAAAAAAGGCTTAACAATGCTGTATGAAAAACAATTACTATTCCTATGCTTAGTAGATTTAGTGAAACAGGAGAAAATGGATTGTGTGGGTGATCAGGATGCAACATGCCGCACAGATCTGTCCGTGTGTGCACACACCTGGGTGGATCCAGCCTTGGGCTATGGTACTGCTTTGCCCATGGTGACGAGACACTGAATCTTCTGCCATTTACCTCGTTAACTACTCAGAACTGCCTTATGGTAGGTAAGTCACTGAGACAGAAAAGCCTAGAGCAGTTAATCCTAGACCTGGAGGCTGTTAGTGTCCATTAGTCCTCTCCAACACCTCACAGTGCCCCAGGAAGGTACTAACCTAACTTCTACGTCAGAAACGATACTGTGTGCATTTCAGTGTCACCTGCTTGGATGTCTGCTTAGCCTGACATTGTCCCTCATTTAGATTTTGTTGCTGCTGTTGGGGAAGCTGAAATGATGAAAATTGAAGAAGTTTTGAGTATTATAACTCCCCCACACACAAGCACGTGTGCCCATGCACGTGTGTGCGTGTGCATATACACCACCTCCTTAGCAGTCTCAGGCACAAACTGACGATGACTACTATTGTAAAGCACATTCACCTAAAATCCAGAGCTGGTCTGATCAGAGAAGTGTTTAAACAGCCTTTCACATAGTAAGGGTAACAAATACTGCATCAATTCATAATTACCACAATGATCTTAATAATTCTTAAGTTTTTCCCTTGTCCTCAAAGGGCTTTATTCTTAAAATGCAGTTTGCAAAGCATTACATTTCTGAAGTCAAATTCTGCTTCATAATGCCAACTTTGAAGGGGCTGATGCCAAACACATTTCTAACCCCAACATTCTGAGTGCTGAACTGATTTCTGTCATTTATACTCTTTTATTACTGGGTGGTTCAAGCCCACTTGCAAAGGTTCAGGGTATTAGAAGTTTTCTGATGTCATGGCATCATCAAAAATAACCATTTGTGCTACCTTCATTCTGCAATTGTGTCCTTCCCTGCAGGGGAAGTGAGTGGGCTGAAGCAAGGCAGCTGACAGCTCCTTGTATTGCAGGCAGAAAGCCTTCGTGGATCAGGATGAAGTGCTCTGCTCTCCACTTCTGCAGCAGGTGCAGCAACACTGGCCCTTATTCAAGGCAACTTCAGAGCCAAACCCAGTGTTGTATCCACTGCATTACCAGCATCAGTAGGGAAGATGAAAAGTTCGTCAAGTTACAAATACACTGGAGACCATCACATTACTCTTGCAAAATTTAGAAGTTTAAGAATGAGAGTTCAGATTTCTTTTTATACAGTACTTGATTAGAATGCAACACATTTCCTCCTGCATGTTCTGTAATCCACAGCCATAGTAGGTGCCTTCTACTTTTGTCCTGCAAATCTGACATAGCATATAGAATAATTAGCATTAGTAATGGAGGAACCCAAAACCAAGAGGGAACAATCTGGGAAAGTCCAAACCAAATTGCAGCTAAATTCTAAGTAAAAATTAAAAGTTTTAGTGGGAATGACTCTTGAGATTAAGGGGTGTCCTCTCCATACCAAGGGGGAATGCTCAGAACAAAACAGGGCCCAGCATTCATTTCTGTGACAGCCTTTAACTTTTCCTATTCCAGGTTTATGTGATTTCTGGACAATTCCATCAGAATTCTCCAACAAGGCTGTGTGTGCATCAGAAAACTTGTTCCATTTTCTCCTAATGACAGAAAACACAAGGCCAACTCCAGAGAAGCTAAAAGTCATCGGCCTAAAGCAGGGTAAAGGGACTGGATGAACAGCAAACAGTCAGTGCATTGTGAGCAAGTTACAAGAGACTCCCAGACAAAGAAATGCCTTGAACAAGGCAGGCAGAACTACATCCACCAAGTACAGTGCAAGTGGGGAAATGAACCCATGATAACAGCCTAACAGATGGAGAGGGTTTGTTTATTTATTAATAATACAAAGTTGAGGTTTATATAGGAGCAGCCCCTCAGAAAAGTTCAGAGCTACTCACACCAGCCAAGGGACATCCTCTAACTGGAGAAGCAGACAAGTGCTTACAAAAGGGGCATGGGTATTCTTGCTCAGGACAGGAAAGGAAAGAAAAGAAGAAAGGAAAGGAAAGTGAGTAAGAAAAGTCTCCTGAGTTATAAAGCTAGAACTGATGGACAACCAGCTCCCCCAAAATTAACTTGATATCCTGTTGAACCCACTGGAATCAGGATCTGGGCTTTTCCTACAGTAAAACACAACACTGAATGCACAGGGATTTCAGAGAGAGAGCGCCAAATCCACTCATGCCTGGGAGTGACTGTATTGAAGAATGATGCTGAGGTACTACTGAGCACCTGGGGTTCACAGAACAAAGAGGAAGTAAGGAAGGACTCAGGGATTAAGCTAGGACTTGACACTTCTCTTCATGACACAAAACCGATCTCAACCGCCATAGCGTTAACCTAGTATTTGTTCCTACATATTACAATATTCTTTCCTATTTCCTCTCCCAGGTAAATCCTCAGTTTTTGTGAAGATGACAATATTTACATGTTTCCAGCAAAGCCAAGACTAATTATGACACAGCTTTCCTAGTGTAAGCTCTTTTGCCATGTTTCCAGACCTAAAAAGCAACTGTTAGGGACAGCAATAAAGCACTCTCTCACTCACAGGGTGAACTGTGCAATGTGCTGAAGAATCTAAAAGGTTAAGAATATGAGTGCAGTCAGGGTGATGATGATGATTGTGATGTGATGGGGTTTAAAAGTAGGGGATCCAAGCAGCACGGGAGGAGGGAGGATCAGAGCTCCCCTACCAAACAACCAGGCAGGTGTGAGCCCTGCCGGAACGGTCAAAGAGCCAAAGGAACAGAGTGGTCTGTAAGAACACAGCATCGAGGAGTGGCAGCTCCCTGGACAGAGTGCAAGAACTTCAGTTTGACTGAATGGTAAGAAGACTGCCAACTAGGACGTGTCAAGATACACAATGGTTCCCCTACCCACCCCTACCTTTCATCCTCCACAACTTTCACATGGATCCAAAAGCATGGCATTTTGATCACTATGCAGACAATAATTCATGTACAGGCAACCCCTTCCCTACTCGAGCTCCTTGCTTAGGCCATTCCAAAGTACAAGTCCAGGACTGTCCCACAAACCTGCAATCTTACATAGTGTGTCCCTGCATCAGCAATCTCCTGTAATGTTATTCCATGTTCTGTTGTTGCCAGCATATTGCACATTCCAGGATTTGCAAGTACTTCTTGAGACCTTTGAAACCAATGCTTCTCTGTTAGAAAGAAGCACACAGGACAGGGATAACTCAGCCTCAGCTGCTGCCCTCATCAAGTCCCAGTGCTGCAAGCTCCAACTTAGCTGAACAGTCTGCACCAGCCTGCTGGTCATTCTCTTACTGTGACAGATCCCCAATCGGGGGACCACCACCTCCTCCATCAAACAGGATCTCCCTGCGAGTCGGCTCAGGTATCGACAGTTCCTGGGCAAGGTCATTAAACCGAGATATGTAATCTATGCTGTTCTCATTCATCATGCAAGCCAGCTGGGAATCCACCACCTGGAAGAGACAAGGAGACAACAGATGAGCTACATGTCAGTGGCAATTTCATGGAATTACTGAGGTTGGAAGGGACATCTTGAGAGCATTTCATGCAACCATCTCACTTGAGCAGGGTCAGCTAGAACAGGCTGCCCTGGACCTTGCTGGGCAGGTGCTGAATCATCCCCATGCACAGATATTCCACAACTCTCTGGGTACCCTGTTTCCATGCCTGATTACCTCAAAATAGATCTCTTGTCTTCAGGTGGAATTTAATGTGTTTCAAATTTTGCTTGCAGCCTCTTGTCCTGAGAAGAGTCTGGCTCCCTCAGCTTCATTCCCAGCCTCTCCTCATATGAAAGAGACACTTTATCTCACTTGATCCGAGTTAGAGTACAGCTCTTCTCATCCACAACTAAATGGAAGCTTCTAAAAAACCTAATCACCTATAGTCTCAATGGGCCTTACCTGCTCCAATTTAGCATTAAGGTGCACAGGTAGATGATCTAAAGATATTACCTCTGCCACAACAGCTGTTCTGCTGTGCCTAACATGGAGGCTTACCCCATTTCCTTCTAAAGGCAGATGGTAATATTGAGGGCTGCGATGTCACTTCAAATCCATGCAAATAAATGATCATATATTCCTTTAATTAGAACACACCTTGACAGCTTCTCATCACCAAGAAAATAGAATCCTTGTATTTATGCCAGAAGTGGATCTGTGTTTCGGGTCTGAAGCTGCCACGGTCACACTAAATCAGCATGAGCTTGCTGCAGCTCCTGGTTACAAGGTCTGTACAGAACCTCCTTAATCAAATCCAAAAGGCAATGAAGAAATGACACATTCCTTCCATGAGGGCAAGTCCCTAAGAAATTACATGTTACATGATGTTGTACTGAGTTAATAACTGTAAACTGTGGGATAATTGAGACTGGAAGGGACCTGAAGAGGTCTCTAATTCAACCGCTGGCTCAAAGCACGTTCACCTATGAGGACAGACCAGCTCACACAGAGCTTTACTGATGTGAGACAGCCACTGCATAACATCTCTGGGCAACCTGCTTCCTTCTCTGCCTATCCTCAGTGTGAAGGAATTTTTCTGTAGATGTAGCAGAACCTTTCTCAGTTCAGCTTCTGCTTGTTTCTCCCACCTCCCATCACCATTCTCTAAAGGGCTTGGCTACTTCCTCTCAATGACCCTACTGCAGAGGCACTGGCAGGCAGCAGGGTCCCTCCCACCCTGAAGCCTTCTCTAGGTTGGACAAGCCTAGACATCACCCTTTCTTCAGTGCCTGATCCTCCTGGTGACCTTCAGCTGAACCTGCCCTGGTTAATCTCTCTCTCCTATATATTTGGTGCTCAAAACTGGTGACAATATTCTCGACATGGTTTCACAGCAGGTAGACTCTACTACTCTACAGAGTACAGCAGGTTAATCATAGTTTTGTTCGATAGCCTGGCCATGCTCCTGTTAAAAACAGCTCATGACATCGTTAGTCACCTTTGGTTCCACAGACCGCCCTGGATCATCCTTGGCTCATGTCTAGTGCCATACCCAGGTACAGCAGAGCTGTTTCCCAGACAGCCAGTCCCCTGCTGATACTGCTGTGGGGTTATTCCTTCATTTCTTCCTAGGGCAGGACTTTGCAGTTTCCTTGCTAAGCTGCATAATGTTCTGGCAGCTCACTCTTCCTGTCTGTCTCTCTGAAAGGCAGCTCTGTCCTTAAGTGTGTCACAGCCTTAAAAACTGCTGGGCTTTATTCTACCCCTTCAAAAGTGTTCAAAACAAAGGGATAACTCTGCCCAGCTCCGAGGAAGAGGAGAGAGACCACACCCACAGAAGGACTTTAAAATCTTCCCAAGTTTCTCTCCACAGCAAGAGGTTTTATTATTTAGCATTATTATTCTTTTCCTGCGTGTTTGTTAAATAAATAGGGTTTTTTTTCCTTCACTTTCCTCCGAAGAAAATCTTTTTATTCCCAAACCTAGTGCGGGAGGGGTGGTTGTGACCTGCCTCCTAAGAGAAGACGTTCAAATTCGGACGTTCCTCTGAAATTTGTCTCAAACAGGCACAAATATTTATTGGCACCCAACGCGTACCTTGGAGGAAAGTGAAAAAACCTGTACTAATTACATTTTGGCTTGGTTTTAATTACTTTGTATTGGGGTAATGTAGTCACCATGTTGGTTGAGTTCATAATGTCTCTCTGGCTTGAGGTACTAAAGTCTTTCTGGTCCCTAGGCTGCAAAGATAGAGGTATCCAAGATAGACTTAGATTGGAAACACAAAGGAGAGTTGTTCTTAGCTCGATGGGCCCATGATGCCTCACGACATCAAGGCAGAGATGCCACCTATAGGTGGGCACGAGACCAAGGGGTGGATTTAACCATGGACAGTATCTGCCAGGTTATCCATGACTGTGAGATGTGCGCTGCAATCAAACAGGTCAAGTGGATGAAACCCCTGTGGTATGGTGGGTGGTGGTCCAAATACAAGTATGGAGAGGCCTGGCAGATTGATTACATCATGCTGCCTCAAACCCGCCAAGGCAAGCGCTATGTGCTCACAAAAGTAGAAGCCACCACGGGATGGCTGAAGACCTATCCTGTGCCTCATGCTACAGCCTGTAACACCATTTTGGGTCTTGAAAAGCAAGTCCTTTGGAGGCATGGTACCCCTGAAGAAATCGAATCTGATAACGGGACTCATTTCAAGAACAGCCTTATCAACACCAGGGCTAGGAAACATGGCACTGAGTGGGTGTACCATATCCCTTACCATGCACCAGCTGAAGGCAAAGCGGAACAGTGCAATGGATTGTTGAAAACCACTTTGAAGGCACTAGGTGGGGAAACTTCCAAAAACTGGGAACAGCATCTAGCAAAGGCTACCTGGTTAGTTGACACCTGAGGTTCTACCAACAGAGCTGGTCCAGCCCAATCTGAGCCCCTGCATAGAGTAGACAAAGTTCCAGCAGTGCATGTCAGAGGTTTGTTAAGAAAGACTGTTTGGGTTAATTCTGCCTCGAGTACAGACAAACCTATCCGTGGGGTTCTCTTTGCTCAGGGACCTGGTTGCACATGGTGGGTAATGCAGAGAGATGGAACAGCACATTGTATACCGCAAGGAGATCTGACTGTTGGGTGAGAACCAGCTGTAATGTGGAATGCCCATATACCACTGTTTGCTGAAGGTCACTGTCACTGTGTATATATATATGTATGTGTGTGTATGTATGTGTGTGTATATATATATATATATATATATATATATATATATATATATATATATATATATATATATATATATATATATATATATATATATATATATATATATATATATATATATATATATATATATATATATATATATATATATATATATATATATGTAAATATTAATGTGTGTGTGTAGAGTTAGAATATATTAGTGTGGGCATTGAGCCGATGATATGGGATAAGGGGGTGGAATGTCTTAGAGTGACTTTATGCTGCTGTATCCCCTATCACCACTCTATGCCCAGATATAGAGCCTTTCTGTGCCTTTAAAACTGAGTGCAACAGAAAGAGAAAAAAACTGAGCGGACTTTTCAAAGCAGTTTGTGTTTCAAGGACACAGAAATAGCTGCTGCTGCTAAGGAGTGAAGGAAGCACCCTCTTCTGCTTCTCTCAGCTTTTCGGCTCTGTTTCTCTGGAGAGAGAGACTGAGAGTTAAGATTCTTTCTGGAACTTCAGCTTTCCCCTTCTTCTCTTCTGGCCTCTTTCAACATCAGAACACCAAAATTCACTGAGAAAATTTCCACCTTAGGCCCGGAGGGGGCCCAGGCCGACCCAGCTCCGAGGAGGAGGAGAGAGACCACACCCACAGAAGGACTTTAAAATCTTCCCAAGTTTCCCTCCACAGCAAGAGGTTTTATTATTCAGCAATATTATTCTTTTCCTGTGTGTTTGCTAAATAAATGGGGTTTTTCTCCTTCACTTTCCTCCGAAGAAAATCTTTTTATTCCCAAACCTAGTGCGGGAGGGGTGGTTGTGACCTGCCTAAAAGAAGACGTTCAAATTCAGATGTTCCTCTGAAATTTGTCTCAAACTGGCACAAGGTGACAAAGCACCTCTGCCTTTGAAGTATCCCAGGGAGGTCTGATGGACAGTACCCAGTAACTGTAACTTCCAGCACTGAAAGAGGAAGCAGACTCTGAGTGTAATTTGCTGACATACCTCTGCCACGTCTGCCAGGGACCGTGACACAAAGGAGTCCCGTGAGTTTCCGTCCAGCAGGCTGGGTCCCAGTAAGGAGGTGCCACTGGTGTTCCCAACTGGAGTTGGTAACATTTTTCGTCCCTTCTCCGGGGAGATAAAACTTGCTACAAAGAAAAGGCACATCAGTAAGTCACTGCACTGAGTGTTTTCAATTGGGAGGATAAAGAGAAGGACACGGAAATTAAAAATGGAGGACAGATACCCATTTCTTCCATCTTTTAAAAATTATGTGTTACCAGCATGAATACCATCACCACACTGCTAAGAGTAGGGAGACTCATTACACAGGCCCCATGAATTATCAATTAAAAAAAAAAATCTCAACAACTAAACCTCAACCAAACCCAGTGAGTGACCTCATGTCTTTGAGATAGTGCTTATCAAGCACACAACAAAGTCTATTTTTCCACCAGCAGAGCCAAAAGCATCTGTTCATTTTGGCACAACAGTCCAAATGTTTCACCCTAACTGATGAGTCAGGCTCCAAAGAGACTACAAAGAACTGCCATGGAATTATTTGTCCCAAGCTATGGGCCCAAAACTAGCAACAGGATCTTTTCAGGAACAGACTTGTAAAGAGAGAGAAAATGTACTCAAGGCAACACTGTGGAAATGAAAGCAAGTATTTGGAATAATTCTACAAATGTTCTTCTGGATTTATAATTTTCCAAAGGATTCACTTCTGATAAACAATGTTGGTTTTGTTTTTTTAACAGGAAAGCACTTTTTGGTTGCACTTCTCCGCATCTGGACACTTACAGAACAAGCTGCTGAGGGAGGAGTCTGTGGAGTCATTGGGGTACCACTGGGGATCGTGGGGGGGAGACGGAATCCAGTTCTGCTGAGGACTACTAGATGGGGACGGAAGACTTTTGGAGCTGTCACTGCCATTCAGCTTTGCAGGAGAGAGAGAAACACCTTCATCTGTAAGGCAATGTTGGGGATCACAAATTCAGTCAATGCGGTAAAGTTACAGGACACTGCACCAATTTTTGTTTAAAAACAAAAAAGCCCCCAAATGACAACAATAACACCCCTGCCCCATATTTGCTAGAAAATAAAGGCCAGGCACAGAATTTTACTTCCAACATATATTTAGAAAAAAGCAAACAAACAAAAACAAACCCACAAAAACCTCATAACCCAAAAACTGTTTCCTGGAAAAGTTTCTGCTACCATGTAAGATGTCAGGGATTTTCTTTTAAGTTGATAGGCAGACTTAAGCTAATCTTAGACTTACTGTATTGGCCAGAGCTGATGGCTATTTCAATGATGGAATCACTAATCTGAGTGGCAGGTTCCCCGTGGGAAAGCACATCTTCAGGTGGTCCAGGAAGGGAAATATCCAAGAGAGCAGAAACATTGGGAGGAGAGAGCCGAGTACTGGAAGCTTCTGATGAGGGAAGTGGAGGGGTGGACAGACCATTCTGGAGAGAAGTTTTGGCCAGTTCTGGCAGAGAAAGGACTGATGTGCCCTGTTACAAGAAACAGAATTAGTTGTCCATAAATTTATTAAGAACTAAGAAAACTAAAAAGCAATATTTTGGCTCCTGAGTATCATACTAAAACTAGACTTTTAAGGGAAAAAAATCCAGTAAATAATATGCCTAAATTAAAGGAATATTCCATTTATTTAATAAATCTGTATTATTTTAATGAGAAGTACCTGTAAGCATAAATAAATATGCTTCAGGCCATATCCTGCCAAATCAACTGAAAAAACATGCATCTGTAACATTCCAAAGAATATTTAAAATGGCCTATAAAACAGAACAAGCATAATCTTAAAATTGTCATAATTTTGATAAATCTACAAGATAGGTCCAAGTAGATACGCATTAATTTGCCTTTGTATGGGAAAAAACCCTTGAAGTGATGGAAGAGTATACAGATATTTTAAACTGGTGACTCCCACTTATTCACTTTTTACAGCCAGATTTCCCAAAATTCAACTGATCTTTAAGGAGTCTCATTACCAGTACCTTATTGTAGAACTGTAATTAGTGTGTACATAGCTGTCCTAAGAGCAAGAACCAGAACCCAAGGCCCCATTACCACAATAAATGCCTCGTAGGTTCGTGTCCTAACATCTGTCCCATAAAAAAATCTTAATCCCCTTTATGGTCTCCAATCAAACTAATTTGACCTTTTTCACATGCAAGTGTCACAGGGAGCATAGGAAGTGCTTACACTGAAGAAAAGAAGAGCCTGTATTCTGAGGCTTAAAAATCCAAAACCAGGTCTTGGATCCCACTGGAGAAAGACTCTGGGGAAGGATGACAACACTCCTACAATTTAGGTGCCATCACGGTTACTCTTAAGTATCTCTATGTCTTACTGGATCCAGCACAAAGAACAGTGAATCTCTGGAAAGGATGCTGACATTACAATCACACTTTTAGTCTTAAAACTCCTCCTTTAGTGACATGGAGGCAGCAGGACTGCGAACTGCTGATGTCTCTCCTTGTGATGTCTAAAATACACACACAGATATAGCAGAGCAATTATAAACTCCTCCACTCTATTAAGAGATACGTAAAAGCTGTTTGTCCCTCACAGGTCAGAGACTGTCAGCTTCACTTTGATTTTAGGGAATGGCACACACACATATTTAAGCAGCTTTCCTGAATTTCTTTATGTTTCTTCAGATGCTAGGGATTTAATTTCCACCAGACAGTACCAGTGGTGCACAGTTACCTGGGAATATGGAGTTTTAACTAGCGATACCAGTGGCATTTTCACAGAACATTACCCATTCCAGAGCACTGTTCCTTCAGCACACACTGTACCTGGAAGCCATCCTGCTCGGGCCGGGTCGGCAGGCTGATGTACGGTACCCGGCACTCCGGGCCTGAGCCCTGCAACCACAACAGAAACCATGTGAGTGACCAGCCATGGAGGGAAGAGATTAGGGCCTATCACCATTTATCCATTGCTCTTCATACATCTCATGTCTTTCAAAATTGTCCACCAACTCCCTGAGAACATAACATGGACTGAAATGGACTAACAAATACCTGGGTCTCAATGAAAAAAAAAGCAAGGAGAAATTACAGTTTCCATTCCAAATACAATCTCTAAAAGTCCATGTTTTGCCCCAGATCCTCTCCTGAATTTCTGAAATGCCATGATTTCTTTTCAAGCCAGATTTCTGGATGACCAAGTTCAACACTCTACCAACTGCAAGCCATTTTACAGGATGAAAATTCATTCAATGAGATGATGATTTGATCCCTCAACCCTAAATATACACTACACAACACAGACTGGGTCTGCCATGACAGCAACATATAACAACAAGCCCCAGGAGAAAGCCTGCTGAGCAGTTAGAATAATACAGCTTTTTATACAATGAAAGAGCAAGACAGTTAAGCACTTGAAAAAAGCTCATTTAAGAGCCTCTGACCTCCACAGTGGTGATGGAGCCTCCGTTCTGATGTGCTACTGCTGGCTCCTGCCCTGTCACCACCGTGGGCACTGCATCTGGTGACAATGGAGACACACCTGGCAAACCATCTGCATCCAGGACAGGCATGGGGCTACCAGGGATAATGCCAGCACTTTTCGCTGCCAAGTCAATAGCACCTTGTGTGAAACAAAAAACCAAAAAACATATTACAAGCCTCTTCTTAATTTTGTTATGATTCTCTAAAAAATTATTTTTTTTAAACTTACCTGGAGTCAAAACTCAACCCATGTGAAAAAGCATCAGTGGTAATGATCTGATCAACTGGGTCAGCTGCTTCTCTGCACCGAGGGTAACACTGCTTTTAGCTAAAATGTTTAACTTTTCTGCCCTGTTCCAACCTGTTACCAGGTATATCAAAATAGTTGAGAAACATCCCAGTTTCCCTCCCATCCCTTCCTTCTATTTTTTTCTTTTTTGTCCTCCTAATTGATAAGTATTTCATTATGCAATTTCTAGAAATTTCCTACGGGTTACTAGAGGAGCTCTAGAAACAATAGAGCCTTATTTTGTTGTCTTGTCTCTGGCAGCCATGTAGACTCAATGTAAAAAACCTAAGTTGTTGCAAGGGTCAACCTCACCCAGATCTTTTAAAATCCACTTCAAACACCTGAATGTCTTCTCATCTCAAAAGAATCCTCTAGGTAAAATGTAAATGCAGTCACTGTTTACACCTCATTAACTGTTCTAATTATGGAACCCACTCTCTGTTGCAAGACAGTATCTGCCTGGAGGACACCCGCATGGCTTTTACTGAGGAACTCAGAATGACTTACTAGACAGATGGTTGGTGGCCTGTGTTGGAAGACCTTTGGGCACAATTGGACGAGAAACAGCAGCTTTAGTCAGTGAGGACTGCATTGGCCGAAATGAACCTCTCCCTGGGGGAAAGGATTAATACCTTTCAGGCAAATGAAATCAAACACCTTTAAAGCAGAACACAACACAGTTGAATGGAAGCAAATAAATTCCAAGCAGCAGCAAGCTGCAGGAATGCAAGCAATGGAGATGATGGAATAGAGCTAAAACAGTGATGCGAGCTAAGCAGTGCCTTGCCACGGACAAGCAACAGCAAGTGCTGCTGTGCTACTGGAGCTGGTCTCATACTGTCAGTGAAGACAACCCTTCAGGTCTCATGCTGGCTTTGATGGGGAATCACCTGTACTACCACTGTACTCATGAGTGGACCAGCAGAAAAGGGCATATAGGCAGTGGATTGCTTATCCTGTAGAAAATTTAGACAGTATTCCAGGTACTAGGGGAAGTCCAATATAAAATCTAGACAAATTACTATACCCCACAGAACAAAAACTCCTATCTAAGTATTTTATTTCAAATTTTGTCTCCCTGTTGAGAGCTCCTTACTCTTCCCTGCTTTCAGCCTTGGGAAATTGAAGAAAAAATCTTTATCACAAGCCCGACTTGCTTAACAATGATCCAGGAGAGCGATCCCATCACTCCACACACTGGTGACCCTGTCATTTTGAAAGACTATTTTCTCCTTTTTACAAATTACTTCTTTATGCAGTTTTAGGGGACACTTTTCAGTTTATAGAAGTGCTAGACTCACCTGTAATGGATGAGTTGGATAAGATAGAAAAGGAACAGACATGCTGGGACGGATTTCCAGACGGCCTGGGGAGCAGTGTTCTCTATGCAAGAGAAACAATAAACCAGAACATATTTAAACACAGACAGAGGGTAACACTCATTGTATAAGTTGCAGGAGTTCACGAGACCCTCCAGAATAAGCAGAGTATTTCTGTGGCATTGCTATCATGCACCAGACACAGCAATGAGATCAGTGTGCTCTGGAGAAAAAAAGCTATAGAAAGGAATGATGTGTTTTCTCTGTAAACTACCAGAAGAAAGTATTTCCACATGGAAAATTCTCAGAGAAATGCTGATTAGAACTATATTCCTCTCTGATTATACTTGCAGTGATTTTCAAATCTCTCTCAGAATTACTGCAGTGATCTTAAGGATGGGACTTAGTCTGTGTACAAACTGATCTGCCCTTAAAATTCAGCAAGTGTGGATGAGTGAGACAGCTGTGTGTACTTGGGAGCTCTTAAAACACATGGAATTGCCCCGATCTGAAGATCTCAGGATCAAAAAATAGTCCAGGAGTAATATCTGTGTGTCCTACTCTTAGACAAAAGAGAAGAGGAAAAAAAAAGGTATGCTGACACTTAAGAACTTTGTTTTCCCCAATAGGTTACTACTATTTAAGTTTCAGATTTCTTTTTCTCACCTTCCTCTGGTGTCCCAGTGGCATGTGCCTTTTCCCTGGGTTATGAGAGCAGTCTGAAGGAGGGTAATGCCTGTCTGTCACCAAAGCACCACAACAACAGGCCACCCCTTTCATACATCTCTTCCCAAGTCCCATTTTTTCCCAGGAATTATTACTCCTTCAAAGTGTGTTATGGCTTATTTCACTACAGAGGCTTATATCCATGCAGTTTAACAGCCACTACTGAGCAGGAAGCAGGAAAAGGATCTAAAGGAAGATTTTGTTGTTAAGAGGGCTGCCAGCTCCAACACTACCAGCACAGGGACACACTGCCCATGCCTCAGTGCCAGAAGGCTCAGGTAGCAGAATCTGCTTCCAGAGGCTTTTTTATTTTTCAAAACTACCTCAGGCACTGGACTTCTGCTGTTGTTGACACTCTTCATACAGGGAATGTATCACGGCTAGTTACACTAGAGACTGAAGTGTTTGTTCCTTCATAATTTCAGCTTCACATTTCCAGTGGATGCATGAGGGAAATTCAGTTTTTCATTTGTTACGTGCAAATCACTACAGCCTTACTGTTACTCAGGGAGCAAAACAGGCATTTACACTTTGCTCTGACCTGTACTACCAGTGGCTTCCGCAAGTGCCTGTTCCGTAACTTCCTGGGCTTCGGCAGGAAGAAGTCCGACTGCATCTGGACAACAAAAGGAAATGCGTTACAAGTATTTTAAGCATCCAGACACAGAATAAATTAGAGCCCCCAAATTATTATTTTGAATAAAGTTGAATTAAGAGTTAACTAAAATACTGTGTTTTGTTTCAGACAGCACAATATCCTTTCTGCTAATCAGAATATTTTCCACCAAGAATGTATTTTTTCTTCTTTTTTCATACATATAAAGCTTTGTCCCAAAAAAGCCATTTCACTACTTAACTACTGCAGCTTCCTACGAAATTCTTACTGAGACTGTGCACATAAAAATTAGAATTTGACTTAAATACAGCAATGAGGCTGTGTTAAAATTAGCTACACATCAGAAGGGGATCTGTTTTTGCTAAACCTGGCACATATATTTGCTGAAGCAACTTAATTAGACAGCGAATCAGTTTCATCGGGCTGTGTGATAGCATTCTGATTTGAATTACCTGAATTACCTGAACAGGTAATGTCACTTCAAAGCACAGTTACATAGGCAAAATTTGACTCATCTCAGTTAATACAATGTTAAACTTGAGCATCATAAGAAGCACTGCTTCACAGGGCAGCCCATACTTTCTGATGAATTCAGAATCCCTGTGATACCTCCTGGAAGCTGGCTCATGCACACCATGCTGCATTTTCTATTCAGTCATCTCACTTACACTGATGGTGTCCAGGTGCTGCCGGAAGGTCAGCTCTTCTTCCTTGCTGGGTAGGAACAGCTTCCCATGGCGGCTGTTGGGGGGCAGGGTTGTAGGGACTGCAAACAGTCCACTGTCGGCCTCAGTAGTCCCACAACTTGAAGGATTAGCCACCAAGAGAGGTCTAGGGAGGTTTCTCAAACCTAGAAGATTTTAACAGCAATTTAAATGAAATAAAGTGAAAACAAAAAGGAAATAACTCTTTAGTAACTGAAGGATCATAGAGAGAGCTGGGACTTAAGGGTTCTGGCTCTGTCAGTAGCTGTTTTCAAAATCAGGCATCTCTCCACATTTCAGCTGTCCCACCTGCAAACTGACCGTATTTACCTGCTATGAATACCACTAACATTCACTTGCTTTGAAATTCTTGGAAGTAGAGGATTAAATGTAGTTTTACACTACTTAAGAAACTAGAATTGAAGCCCTGATTTCAGTCCCACACAGACCATGATAATCAGTTTATCTGTTCAGCTTGTAGGCATACTTGAGGGCCTATCCCAGTAAACAAACTATATCCACCATTTCTTATGTAGGGGAAGATAATACAAACACTGAGTCATTTTACAGTATCCCCACCCCTGCTTTCCCTATAGTAATTCAAAGTGCAACCCCAATAAAATGAATCTGGTGATGGAGTGGGGATCAATTTACCCTCCCAAAGATGGACTGTCTTCAAAATACATATGGCACAACGAAATAATGGTAGCTTGTCTGAGTAAAACTTCCCCATTTATGTTTAAAAAAATACAGTAGGATTTCCCTGTGCTATGTCCACCCTGCAGGCAGCCAGCTCGGGATGAAAGCCAGCACTGTTAGCCTGTCACTCTGAGGTACCCAAGATGTGGCTCTCTCCACATAGGTCCTTTACAGCACCAGTTAATCCAGTTACCCTGCTCCTGAGTTCACTGCTTCTCAGAGCAGGGGCGTGAAAAGGACTGCCTAAGAATCAAAACTAGTCCCAGTAACCCCAACACCATCACAGACTTTCCCAAAATCATAAAGATTTGATGGCAAATGCAACTGGGTCAAAGCACAGAACCAAAGTTCTTGGCCTGCATGGCTGGGGCTCACAGGTTACAACAGCTGTACCTCCTATTAAAGAAAAGGCAATTCATAAGCATTCTCTATCTTGTAATCATAGATACACACCACATAGATATAAACCACACGACTGGTTTGGATTGGAAGGGATCCTCAAGCTCATCCCATTCTGCCCCCTGCCATCGACATCTTCCACTGTCCCAGGTTGCTCCAAGCGCCGTCCAACCTGGCCTTGGACACTGCCAGGGATCCAGGGGCAGCCACAGCTGCTCTGGGCACCCTGTGCCAGGGCCTCCCCACCCTCACAGGGAAGAATTTATTCCTAATATATAATCCAAATCCATAGTGGCAGGATGGCACAGAAAATTTTCCATAATTACTCATCAACAGATTTTACACCGTGCACTTACTCGCCTCTTTTGTAAGCTGATACTCTCTTAAGATCTCACACCCTGTGCCAGTCAGCTTGTGCTGGTTCAGGCTGGGAAGGAGTTCATTTTCTTTAGTGGCTGGTACACGGCATTTTTGGATTTGTGTTGCAAACAGTGTTCATAACTCAGGGATGCTTTAGTTACTCCTGAGCAGGACTTACACAGGTCAAGGCCTTTGCTGCTCCTCACCCCACACTGCCAGCGAGAGGGCTGGGGATGCGTGAGGAACTGGGAGGGGACACAGCCAGGAAAGCTGATCCCAGCTGACCACAGTGATATCCCAGACCATGGGGGGTCATGCTTAGTGTACAGAGCTGGGGGAAGAAGGAGGAAGGAGTGGACATTCAGAGTGAGGGTGTTTGCCTTCCCAAGTTACTGTTACATATAATGGAGCCCTGCTGTCTTGGGGATGGCTGCCTGCCAAGGGGAAGCAGGGAACGAATTCCTTGTTCTGTTTTGCATGCATAGCATTTGTTTTCCCTAACAAACTGTTTTTATTTCAACCCATGAGTTCTCTCACTTTTACTCTTTCAGTTCTCCCCCATGCCACCAGAGGGGAGTGACTGAGAAGCTGCATGGGGCTGAGTTGCTGGCTGGGGTTGAACCATGACACAGCTCCCAAAAAACCAAGCATCTTCTCATAGAGCGACTCAGGTGAGTTTTCCTGGATTGTGAACTGCATTATTGATGTGCATTGTTATTCAAGATTCAAAGCAGCACTGGATTTAGGACAAACCTAAAGTAAATTAACACACACCAATGTTCTCAGACAGTGAAGTTCTTAAGAGTAAGAGCACTCCTCCTTCCAGTGTTCCATCACCAGGAAGTTCTTGTCATGCTGTGAGGTATTAATAAGTTGATTTCATCAAGTGAATTTTTAGGAATTACCTTACCTGAGGAGCTGGAAGCAGCACCAGGAGAAAAAGTCTTGTTGCGAAGGGCAGACTGATTCCGTGCGCAGCCTGGACTCCTGGTGTTGATGGCAATCACCTTTCCTGGGGGAGTCAGGGACTGCTCCTCCTGAGCAGGCTTTATAGGTGATGTGGCAATGGAGCTCATCTCAGGTGTCTGAAAATGTACATTAAATGAACATTGTGTGCTGGTACAACAAATGTCTCGTGAAACTCACTGTACTTAGGAAGCCTTAAAATTAAAGTCTGACATACTACAATACTTTAAAGTAATCTAAGCAATACCTCCTAGTCGGGGTGAGGGGCAGCTGAAATTCCCTTCCTGCCCATTTAGCAGTGTTGGACGTCACCAATTCAATATATTAATTTATGTTACAATTGCCTTATCACTCGACAAGATTCATGCAATGGGCTGGATCACCGTGGGATAGAAAGAAAGAAAAAAAATGTGTTGGTTTTAATTCAGTGAAAAACTATTTTGCATAAACTCTATCCAGAGGGCTGCTCTGGTGGGAAACGTATCTGGACAAAAACATTTTAATTCTCTCTTAATTCTAATCAAGTAGAGTTTTGAATTTTCCCCCTTCCCTTCTCTTTCACACTGTAACACAGCACTAACAAGGGACACATGCACTTCAATAATTTTCCAGGCCTATCCAGTTGTTTCATTAAGTTTAAACTGTTTTCTAGAAAACTCTCCCTTTCTAAGGAATCTGTGTGTAATTACAGGCTTAAAATTACACGCCCGGCTCAAATGCAATGCCACTTGCCAGTTTTTTTTATGCTGATGATTTTCATTTAAGGAATGAACCACAGCACAGCTGGCTGCTTTGGCTGTTACAGATTATCTGGAGAAAACAGCAGGCATGCACACAATCAGTCCTTCCTCTTAAAATACCCTGTGGCAAAAATATTATGGTTCCTGTCATTATTTGATGAAATGCAACTTTCAGGATGTCCACAATGCTTTCACTGAGGCAGTAAATATCTTCATGGCCTCTGCAATATCAGTGCCACAACATTCATGCTGCAAGGAGAGTACATGTTTTTCTGAAAAACAGTGAGAATAAGTGGTATTTGACAAATGAAAGGTTGTGGTCCTTCTTTTTGCTGGAATGTACAATATGGTACATATCCTTAAAGAGCTCCTTTATAGTTCAGTAGTACTATGCTACTTTGATTAAGATAGTAAGAGTGTGAAAGTGACAGGAAAACACATGCAAATCCTAACTGCTGGTTTCTCCCCCTTTTCAATTCCTCTTCCCCCAAGTCTCAGGGATGCCCTTCATTATAGTTTGTGATTGTGTCATCATGTCATGCCCAGCTGTCACCTATGTCACCAGAAGTAAAAGTAGATGCCAAAGAGGAAACAGTGTCCCAGATTTGTGAAATGTCAGACCAAAAGCCTTCGCAGTTTAAACAAAGTCTGTATCTGGAGCTGCATCTGAACAAAGATGGGTTTAAATTTATAAAATCCTTCTTTCTGTGTCTGTAGAATCAGAATCAAAAGGAACTTTGAGGGGGGCTAAATCACCAGCAAAGAAGGATCAAAGAACTCTCTGTTTGGGAACAGTGATATATTTGCATCCTGGGCGGAACAGAATCTTTAGCTTGTCATATCTACCTCAGGCGTTTGAGCAGATCTGCTGAACTCTGTGTCTTTTTAAAAGATGTTTTACTAAGTTTCAATTGGCTGCACTAGGTGGAATTGGCTGCCCAGGTATCACTGGGGCAGATCTTAAATACAGGTTACAAAGCACAAGAAGGAAACAAGTTCATTCCCTAAGATCTGCCTAAGGAGGAAGGTATTTTTCTGGGACTGTTAAACAGCTGTCCTGGAGTCTGGGAACTTTTACACAAATCAGCTGTGGCAGGCATTCTATTGACTCTGCTATTCTTAAGAAATATATTCTTTTCACTCTCACACTTAGTGTAATTTGAACTACATAAACACTGAAAATCAATGCAGTTTTCATGTGGAATATTAATCTCATCCAGGCTCCATTTCCCACGAAAGGTTGGATCAGATGATCTTCCAAGGCCCCTTCCAACCTGGGCTGTTCTAGGGTTCTGTGAATCTGAGAGAGAACAGAAGGCATCTCACCTCACAACTGATCTTTCCAGTAGTCATATTAAATGTTCACTGGAACATCAATGAGACTCACAGCAAACCAGAAGCTAAAAAGGTAGTGTAAAAAGCATATTGAAGTAAATACTCTGTAGCCAGCTGTCTTGTGTTGTGGTTTTTGTATTATTTAAACACAGGAGTCTCCAAAGATCTTGACATGGCTAGTTATTGATTTATTGTGAATACATAACTGGGCAATTATTCCCCAAATCAAACTACAGTTTACTATCTGGAGCATGAACAAGAGCTACTTACTGGTTTGGGATTGACTTCAGTAGAGATGAGTTTCAGAAGGCAGTTCAGGAGTCTCTGCTTGTGAAAGGTAGGACATGCAGGGACAGCACTTAACTCAGATGTTTGCTCTCTAGCATCCTGTGTTTCTGGCTCCAAGACAGCCAACCAGTCATATTCCAGCTGCAGCTTGTTCGGTTTGCCCATCATGAGGTAGACTTCAGCCAGTGTAAGGCTCTCAGAGGTTCGCAGACTCCATCCTTCTTCTCTAACCTGTTGGGAGAGCCGATTTGGGTCATCCTTGAGAGACTTTGTACTGGATTGTCCCTGAGGTGGAGCTGGAAACAAGGAGCCCAGCTTCTCTTGAGAATCCTCCATTACTGCATCCGTGATATCCTTGATACAAGCATCAAGCTGCTGGCCCTGGCTGTGGCCGGCCTGAGTTTCACATCTGCTGCTGCTGGGGGAAGCCACACCACCTCTCAGTAGCTGGGAACAGGAGTCAGAGGTCTCTGCACTCCTCCTGCTTGGAAAAGCCACTGGAGAAGCATTACCAGCTGCTGCAGAAGAGTCTTTCCCATGCAGTTTGTCTGTGCAAGAACATTTCTCTGGGACGATTAGGTCCTGGCAGGACTTCATGTACCGTGGGAATGGATCGAGCAGAGAGAGCTCCTCCACATCAGGGATCTTGCTGCAAGTGCACGCCGTGCTGCACGAGGGTAGCACAGCTGCCTGGTCACTAGCCAGGGCCTCCCTACCTTCCATGCAGGGGGCCACTGAGCTCAGCTTTTCCTGGTGCCCTCCTGGATCCTGAAGTCCAGAAGGTGGTTTCTGGAGGGAATTAGTGATGCCAAGATTTGAGGCTGTTCCTTCCACCAGGACAGGTTCTGGGGCACCATCTTCAGTGCTTGCAGAAACTTCAGCTGTAGGCTGCAAGGTTCTGCTGGGCTCTGTAGTGCTCTCTGCCCTTCCCACACCCTTACCTTCCATTCCCCGCAGGTATTTCAGCTGTCCCCTTGCTGTCCCCTGACCACTCTGTATGCCGAGGATTTGGGCGGGGGGGAGTAAGTGAGAGTCTTTTGTGTTCTGTTTGCATTTGCCAGTTTCCTGCCAATGCACAGTACAGAAAGCCTTGGAGTGGACCACTCTGGCTACCCCAGGCAGTGGAGTGAGGGTACAATTCTCCCCTGGAAAGAGATGGAGCATCACTTTCTCCTCTGAGAAGCTGCCTCTTGTTTCTGAGTCTCTGGAGTCTTGAAGTTGCTGTTCTTCTAGTGTTTTACGCTAAAAAAGATGTGTCAAAGAATGTAATAGTCACCTGCCCCTTCCAAAAAAAGCACCTGGGAGCCTATTTTGGAAGTTAAAAAAAAAAAAGTAAAAAAAAAACCCTAGCCAATCAAGGACATGTTCTCCATTCAGCAGAGATTATAGTGAAGACGCTATAATCAGAAATTAGGTCCTTTGTGGTAATAAAATAAATACCCATTCCAAACAAAATTACTTCTCTCTGCTCACACACCACTATAATTGTAAAAAAATCCCCAATCAACAAACCCCAACAAAACCAATCAAAACCTCGAACACTGCACAGCAAAGCAGCCTCTCACGAGTGCAGCAAACTCCACCTTACATGCTCTGACATCCTTCAGAGTTTCAAGTGCTATGCTGCTGCTTCTTCCAGGCTCACAAATTTAACATAAAAGCCTGAATCAAAGGCCCAAGAAGAGGATAAAACCTTCAAGTTAGAAGGACTAGGTTCAGAACAGAACAGCTGTTAACTCACAAATCCTTCTATTGCATGGGTCAAAGTTCAGAGGCAGGGACACCCTGAATGCTTTATGGCTCAGACAGTGCAGAGATACATTGCAGATAGCAGCAGCTACCTCAACAAGAAGCTTAAGCCTCCATTGGTGAAACTGCACAAAGTGCAAAGATCTGTCCTTAATCTCTTTGCTGAAACTGGAAACAGAATTGTCAGTTATTATCCAGGCAATATGGGGGTCATCCACTGATAATGAACCAGACTAAGATCACTGTTTGAGGAAATTAAATAAAGGCAGGAGCTTCATTTATTCCTTACTAGCTTTTATGGGATCCTAACAGGGAAGAGTTGAGGTAAAAGCAGAACATCATGGAAGCTGCCATTAGCATTGCTGAGACTTTACCTCTACCTTTACTAAGCAGGGACTGGCACATTTATGAAGTAGATTCACTTTTCCAATGCAAAACTGAGCTTGGAGTAGGAAGAGAATTGCTCCCAAGACACAGCACATGGAACAGATGGAGTAGGAAAAGGATACAACCCGCACTTCATGGAGAGCCCACTTTTGCTTCAGGAATTCAAGGAGGCTGGAGACCTTCCGATGTAACTCCACAATCATCCTGTATTCATGAGAAACAAAGCAAGGGAACAGAGAACAACTGTCAGCAGGAGCTCCAAGTCCTAGCCTCGATGCTAGAAGGGGAATTAAGGAATAAACTGGCATTCTGTAATGCCAGCACAAAGAACACTCCCAAGCTCTAAGAAATAAAAACACAACAAAACCAAAACCATATGTTATCCCACAACTTTAAAATCTAAGTTAACTCACAACTGTGACAACTCACACATTCTAAAAGCCTGTCAGATAAACCTGACTGCCATGATTAAAGAAACTAGTTTTTTCCAGATGGAAGAAGATAGGAAAAGATGGCAGGACTTAAGTGAACTGCAAAAGTACAGGCAAGGCACAAAGCTACCACCTAAAGTATAGAAAGAAAAAGGGGCACAAAAGACTCCTACACATTTACTTTTTGAAAGCATTTTACAAAATAAACCTAATGCAGAGAAGAGAATGGATATTTTTATCATGATCTTTGGTCACTACACTGAAGTGCTGCATTTGAAACAACACTCAACATCACAGAGGCCTCGTGTTTGCTGCCCCGAGTTCTTGACTAGATTTAAGTACCAGGATGAACAGCCACTGATGACACTGAATGGCTGCACCAACAGTATTTTGCAAGGGAGAAAGCTACAAACACCTTCTGTGCTGCTTTAGTCACTGGGTGCAGGTGAAATGTTCAGAGCCTTGGTGCAGGCACCTCTGACCACTGTGTATCTTCCCTCCTCTCTATGGTACAATAAATACAAATTTTAGGAGAACCAATGCTACTATCTCCATTTTACTTGCACTCTGTTCTGACATTAAGTGGCACAAAGTATACTCATCTCCAAAGCTAGTAGCTCCTTCATTATTCAAATTAAAAGATACAAAGGACAACGGTAATCTAATTTTCCCATGTGATAACTCATGTTTACAAACCATGCACTCTGGTTGGACAAAGGTTTCAGACTAAGTACACTGAGGCCAACTGCATTATCAAAGATGAACTGCCCAACTGGCAGAACTATGAAGAAAGAGGAAGGGGTTAGGATGCTGCTCATCTCTTTCCCTATTCTGAGCACCACAATCAGTTCTCCATTACCTAAGCCGTGGGTTCTGGGCAAGACTCTGTACTCGAGCCCATGCGTGGTTATTCCGTGGCTGCAACTCCACAGGGACCTTGAGAGGAAGTCGTACTGGCTTTTGGTCCTCTTCATCACTCACACCTGAATGGAGATGAAGCAAAATGGGTCAAAGCAAGGATAACTCAGTCACAACACAAAAGATCATGTGCCAGCATCACCTACAGACAACTCAGGCAGCTCAGCTTCACCAGTGGAGCCTGCTTCCTTAATTACCTTTTATTCCAATATGTTCTTATCCTTGGACACTGCAGTGGTACTGGGGATTCCAGTTGAGCAAGCAGTGTCAAAAATCAGATGTCTGGAAACTTTGAGTAAGTACAGTATTTCAGACCTTTGAACAGCCTGATTCTACTTACTTGGGAATGAGGAAGGAAAAAAAAAACCAAAATGAAATCACATAGCTGAATGGCAGAATGTAAAAAAATTGAAAATTTTAATGCCAAACATTATAGTGCTGCTGATTCACTGGCACAAGGGACTAATCTTCACATACAGTGAAAGCACAGTGTATAAAGCAGCAGTTAACTGGTCTGGTGTGGGTATTTCCTTTTCACCTTAGCTAGTAAGAAAACTGGGTGGGTCCTGAAGTTACTGGGGTTACACAAGCAATCAGGCCAAGACAGACAATACTGCGCCCAGGACAGACATGCAACAGCCCAAATTTCCCTGTCAGTGATGGACACACCAGAACAAGCCCGCTCACTTTCTATGCTTCCAGCTATCTTCTAGAACACCCTCACGTTCCAGCATCTTTTACTCACCGTCTGGATCACAGAGTTTCTTCAAAGCCCTGCACATGGGAGCTTTGATACGCAGGTTTCTGCCTTTGTAACGAACAGTCGTAGCCCTGGATACATGGAAAGAGAAGCAACCAGTAACAACAGTGCGAGAATATAGACCTATCCCTCTTAGGCCCTGTGCTCTTCAACATCTTCATATATGACTTGGACACAGGACTGAAAGGGATCCTAAACAAGTCTGCAGATGATACAAAATAAGGAGAACCTAATGACTCCCTCGAAGGCAGGGAGGCCCTGCAGAGAGAGCTCGACAAATGAGCAATCACCAATGAAGTTCAACAAGGGAAACTGCTGGATATTCTGCATCTGGGATGGGGCAACCTTGAATGTATGGCCAGACTGTGGAATGAGATGCTGGAAAGCAGTGCTACAGGAAGGGACCTGGAGGTCCCGGTCGATGGCCAGCAGGATGAGTCAGCAGTGCCCTGCAGCCAGGAGGGACATCCCTGTCCTGGGGGTACCAGGCCGAGCATCGCCAGCCGGGCCAGGGAGGGGACTGTCCCACCCTTCTTTGCACTGGAGTAGCCGCCCCTTGAGTATTGTGTGCAGTTTTGGTCACCACAATATAAGAAAGATATTAAACTATTAGTGAGTGTCCAAAGGAAGGCAACAAAAATGGTCAAGGGTCTCGAGGGGAAGCCGTATGAGGAGCAGCTGAGGGTACTTGGTTGGTTGAGCCTGGAGAAAAGGAGACTGAGGGGAGACCTCCTTGCAGTTACAACTTCCTCAGGAAAGGGAGAGAAGGGGCAGACACTGATTTCTTCTCTGTGCTGGTGACCAGTGACAAGACCTGAGGGAATGGCCTGAAGTTGTGTCAGGGCAGGTTTAGGCTGGATATTGGAAAAAGCTTCTTCACCCAGAGTGCTTGGGCACTGGAACAGGCTCCCCAGGGAAGTGGTCACAGCACCAAGTCTGACAAGTGTTCAAGAAGCATTAGGACAATGCTCTCAGGCACAGCACGACTCTTGCGGATGGTGCTGTGGCAGGGCCAGGAGTCGGACTTGATGATCCTTGTCCCTTCCAACTCAGCTTATTCTGTGATTCTGTGATCAGAGACACAGAGCCAAACACCATCATAGCTACAGGAATGAACACAGAAATGTAAGGGTCTGCAGTGCAGGTTCACACAGTCTTTCCTACCACCTTACTTTTCATTGTGGAAGTGCTACTCTTGTGACTCTCCTCTTCCAGACTTTCATGAAACACGTGGTTGTCCACTCAGGGAGGGACTTCGGTTTTGTAAGCGGACCACGATTATGTTACTTTGGTTGAAGAGCACACTCACAGACAACTTCATAAAAGACAACTGGTTTTGCGTTCATCTTCCCTTTATACGCATGACTCTTAATGAGTAAGAGTCTGAAATTTTTGCAGAGTCTTTCATTTGGAAATATGATCACCTTATCTGGTGCAGACATGAGGTCTAAGGGCTTGTGCAGAAACCTGAAAAAAGTAACTGTTTACAGTATGATTTCACTGGTTTAGTTTCAGTACCACTTTAGCAGTTTCAAAGACTCCTAAAAGTAATTTTTGTTTTCATACAGTGAAACTACTTGATTTCTTCACTCCATCAGTCCTGTTTTGTTTTTAGGGACTTAAAAGGCAGGCATTGAGCCAAATCAAATTACCAGTGGCAGTACTACTACCTAATACTTGAAGCATTAAGGATCAGCTAGCACAGAAGCAGCAGGATTGAACACAAGTCTTTGTAGTAAAATGAAATAAATCATAGAGAATACTCCTATTCTGTAAATAAAACATCATTATCCAGGAAGAGCAGTTGTCTACAGTGCTAAGACGAAAATGTGCAAAAAGGCAGCAGAAGTGAAGCAAGACCTGAGAAGACAGAGCTTACAGGGTGAGTAACTCAAAAGTTTCAGTTACTGAACTGTGAACTTCTATAGATTTGGAATATCCCTGGGCTGGAAGGGCAGATTTCCTTTCAACTTAATTCTTAGAAACAATTGTTTGAAGACAGTTGGTCCCACCAAGTCCAATGATGTGAAGTCTCTGCCAGTGTAAAGACTCTTAGAGAAGGGCACAGAAACCCTTGTGCATATCCAATCAATAAGGTAAGGACAAAAGGTAAAACTTCCTCCTGGGCATGTCAGCCTTAGCATGAGACTCCATATCCTCTTGTATGTATCCTTATATTAAAGTGTAGATATGATTTTATCAGAAAATCAGCATTTTGTACAATGATCCTCTTCCCTATTTGTAATCTGTTTTAATGCAGCAAATTCTTTTGACTACTTGTGCAAACTGAGACTCTCCTCCTTGATTTTAGCTAATGCAATTCTTTATTATCCAATGTTGCCTTGAAGCATGTGAGTGAAGAGCATTATTATTATTCTCATCATAATTATTACCTTGACAGTGTAACCGTACAAGTAAGAAGGGGTTTGGGGAGAGAAACATATTTTTTATATTAACTGATATGACTATATAAACCAATCAAGTTTCGTGGAAATTGTTTCCTCACATGAGTGGAAGGTGACTGAAACATGGGCCCGGCTGCTCAAAAGGCCCAGAAGGTTTGATCTGGCTAAAACAGCTGAGCTAACTGATCTAAGAAAAAGAAGAAAGGTGCTGTTGTTCATTTTTCGTATTTCCTACTTCTGTTCAAGAGCCCAGCTAGTTGGTCATAAAGCATTTATTGTTGAGTCAGGCTTTCTGGTAGTTGTTCCTGCTCAATTTGTCTGCCACCTGCACAGGTGGACCTTGGGCTGCAGGTACCCACCATCTGTTACCATAGAGCAGCTTATAAATGAACATGGATCAGCATCACAAACTTCTGACTGCATCTGTATCTATGCTTAAAGGACAGAGAGATAAGAAAAAAACAACCCACCCAACCAAAACCTAAGACAATAGCCAGAAAAGAAGTGTGAAAAATCTAACTATTATGGAAAAGATATTATTTGAAAAAACAAACAAACAAAACAAAACACTAGGAGGAAAATCACACTGGAGGAAACCAAACAACTGCAAACCTGATGATATCTATAGGGAGAAGCAGGAACTACTGCATTCCCTGAGCATGAAGGGAAACGGCACAGTTCAGAAGTCAGCTAGCAAAGTACACCATTCAGTAAATGAAGAAACACAAAGTACACATAAATGTGACAAAACATTGAAGACTTCTCATGCAAGTTTTCACCCTGCCACTACAGCACTCTTCCACAACTACAGCGATCAATGCTATTTTCATGGTTCCCTCATGCATGCTTTAGAATATCCCAGCTCCCCACATTCAGGTGTTCTGCTTCCCGTACTTCCCTTTTCTATTACGTATTGATTAGCTTCAAGCAATCTAGGACAGAGTCTAAAGAATAACTTATTATCAAACTAATATAAAAGTAGATATATTTAGACAATGTAATTTTCTAATTGAAATCCACGTCTCAGAGGCTGGGAAAAGACTATTTCTACAAATTTAAGGGGAAAGCACAGTAAAGCAGTCAGTCTGCAACAGAACTACTCTTAGTTTCAAAATACCTGTTCTGTTCTGTTACCTAGATCCTGGATGCCTCCAAATGCAGAAAGGGATAAGTCTTAAAAACAGTCACTCTGCTGACTATGCATTCAGAATTACCAGTCTGACTTGACACCAAGAGCATAACTTGCCTACTTAAAATGCTTTGGTTTATAAATTATTTTCAGTATGAACTGCTATTTTATGATCAAGATTTTTAGAGAGTTACAGACTCCCCTCCAGCATGTCAAAGAGCTTTCCCAACAACTGGAAGGCAGTGAAGAATCACTCCTATCCCACATAAAGTACATTCAGAACCTGAACCAGACAGAGCATTTAATGCCTGTTAATGGTTTCTGTCTTTCTTAACTTGTGCTATAAAGAGCCCCTCAGGCTGGGGGGTAATACAATACCAGACACTGAAGAGTGCTCTGCTTAACTGATGCAGTTATAATATTTCTTGAATTAGGTGTTTCTTGTAGTTTGGGGTTTTTTTAATCTTACCCAAAATTTCTACATATTTACAAAGAGATTAAGAAAATCTTTTTATTCATTCATATGTAGTTTTTTATTAAATGTAAAGAGTGTTGCAAAACCTAAGTTAAATAAAAATGTTTCCCTCCTAAGAATGAAACAAAACAAAAAAGCTTCAGTTTAAGTTTATTTAAATTAGTTACTGAGCAGTTCTGCTATACCACCATAAACCTTTTTTCTTGATATACATCCTAATCACAGAATACAATGACATAATAAATGTGTAGTAAAATTAAAATGCTGTAATAGAAACCTTAGCACAAAGGACTGGACAGAGAGTGGTCCTGTCTTTCAGCAGCTGGAGCAGGCCAGTGTTGACCTGAGTATGGTGAACTACTCAGAACAGTTACAGAAGCTGACAGAATAACTCTTAACTCCCCCTTGCATTTAAAAAGATGTAAACTTTGATCTATTTTCGGCAAGATTCCCCATTTATTCAACACCTCCTGTACCACTGGCTGTTGTCTAGCCTCATTTGCCTGTTACTGACATTCTGAAGACAAGTACAGAGATGTATAACAGCGAGTAGCTTTAATTCCAACAGCCAAACAGGGATACGTCACACAGAGACTTTGCCAGTATTTGCCAGAGTAAGCCAATTGGAGTTCTCAGGCACTCCCTTAGTATCCATGACCTGGGTTACAAGCTCAACTAGGAAGCTTTTAAGTATGGTTTTCTTATGACTCCCTCACAGGGTCATTTGTTTTTCCATACTCCATGAAATTAGTATAGAAACCAGAGATGCAAAACAAGCATTGAATTAGAGCATGTAACTCCAGGGTCTGGAGCCATGCTGCAAATAAATTACCAGGTAGCTCCTCACAACCTTATCCTTTCTTGACTTTTTTTACCAATTAAATGAGGAGAATGTTTACCTACTTAAGGAGCATATCTTCAGAATAACGCATGTTCATATTACCATTTTTAATCACTTTGGATTCACTTTCTTTCACAGTGACAAGCCTTACAAGGTGCATTGCATTCACAAGAGGAGTGTCACACTTGAAAGAAACACGTTAGGAACTGGAGAAAGAACTGATACGAATAGGGAAGAGGATCATGGAATTGTACCATCACTGAGCAAGATGGGAAATTGAACCAACTGAGGTATATGCAATGTGTTTGCTTCTGGGAGCTATGAGGCTGCCCTGCACATGCAGGTGGTGCAGACATCCAGGTGGTTATAGAGACACAGTTTGTTCTTCTCCACCTGATGAAGTTCACCGCCAAATGGGGTAAGGGATGCAGGAGAAAAAGGGAAGCAAAGATGGGTCTCCCCTATGTAGACAAAAAGCCTATGCAAAAGCAACTAATTCTGAACCGGTTAATGTTATGTACACTCTAATTTTGGCATAGAAGATTAGCATGAATACTTTCAAATGCAAAGACTCCTGTTCCCAAATTGGTTTGTTACAAGACTGGCTTTTATGGAGTAAACACCTAGACTTCACAGAAATCACTAGCCCTCATTAACCATTACTTAGAAGAACTAAGGCCTGAATCATGCAAAGTGATAGACTGATGCTACAGCTCACTAAATGTCATCAGGCTTATTTGTTACGTTTCAGTTTGTTTGGATGACCCATTATTAGAAAGGCTCTCTATTATAGCACAGAGTGACTAAAGCAGCTGCTGATATTCTGAACTATAGAGATATCCAGGAAACTACAGATGAAGGCTCATCCCAGGCCCACTAACCTCAATTTAAAGTAATTTGCTTTAAGAATAATTCTGTTAAGCATACTGGTCATATTTTCCTAATTGTATAAAATCCAAACCAAATGGGATTTCTCTTCTAATTTAAAACCTTGCAGTTAACAGAAGAATGAACAAGTGATTCAAACATCATGTTCAAGACATACAAACAGCATCTCCCAGGAGACGAGAAAAAGAAAAGGTTGTTCAACTCCTACGAAACTGATCCGGAAACTCCACTTGAGAACACAAGAAAGCTACAACACCACCTATCCATATTATGCAATGTAAGGTCAAGAGACTGCAGCCGCTAAGGGGGCAAACTCCATCTCCTGTCTACAGTCAAGTTTACATCATCAGTAACTTGTCTGCTACAGTGAACACCCTAAAAGCAAGAACACAAAAGGTAAAAATGGACCTCTACCAGAAAGAAAATAATGCTTTTTCAAATCACTTTTAAAGATGGGATTAAAGACAAATCAATGCCTCCTAAGTAATCACATGCCTTTTCCTTTGAAAGAGATTTCATTTTAAAACACATAAATTCTAAAAGCTGAACTACTTTGGAAAAATTTATGCACAAATACATCAGGTATGCCCTCATTTCTAATAATACGCAACTTCTAACCCCTTCTGCATTCTAGGAGTACCTCGACTCATAGACTGAACCCACAAATTCCACAATACTCTCTTGAAGTGAAAGGGAGCACTCATTCTTAATGTCAAGGAGATGCAAAAGTGAATGGAGGGCTGAGGCCTCCAGTGTGCTGAAGGGTCCTTTCAAGGTCTGAAAGTCAGGACTCGTGAGCCCTGCTGAGGCAGAACGGTTTGGAGACGAACCCTCACTGCAAGGACACTGAGGGGCTGGAGTGCATCCAGAGAAGAGAATGGAGCTGGGGAAATGTCTGGAGCACAAGTCTGATGAGGACCAGCTGAGGGAGCTGGGAAAGGGGCTCAGCCTGGAGCAAAGGAGGCTCAGGGGGGCCCTTGTGGCTCTGCACAACTCCCTGACAGGAGGGGGCAGCCGGGGGGGTTGGGCTCTGCTCTCTGGGAACAAGGGACAGGACAAGAGGAAACAGGCTCAAGTTGCATCAGGGGAGGTTTAGACTGGACATTGGGAAAATTTCCGCACTGAAGTGTGATCGGGAGGTGGAACAGGCTGCCCAGGGCAGCAGTGGAGTGACCATCCCTGAAGAGATTTAAAAGACCTATGGATGTGGCACTTGGGGACAGGAATGAGTGGTGGCAGGGCTGAGGTAATGGTTGGACTCGATAATCTTGGATTCCAACCTAAATAATTTCATGATTTCCCTGAGTGAATCCACATAGTTAAATGCTGTAGCTTCTGTAAAGAATTCTCATTTAATTATTTTATTAAACTTCACCCATCATTTCTTACTATTAACAATTAATGGCTTCATGGAAAAGGGGAGAAAAATCCTAATATAAAACACACTAAGAATGGAAAACATCAAACTTCAGCTCAAAAATTAAGAAATGCCCCAGACTTTGGATGATCAATACAATAGTCAAGTGGCTGAACAACACAGTTTTATGAATTTCAGGAGAAAGTTCTTACTTACCCGGCTTGAATGAGCTCATTGAGTTTAGCTGCGTTCTTGTCATCCATACCTTTTCAGGAAATGAGATAACACAGTGAATTAGGATTTACAGTGCTAAACCCATGGCCTTTTATGTGTCCTGCTGGGCTTTCAAATCTATTACATTTTATTCTCACATAGGATTAACATGCACAAATATGCTGTAACATACCTTCTGGAAAGTTTGTATTTTCATAACATGCAAGCTTTACATGATCCTTGCCAGAAAAACTACTTTTTACACGTGGATTAAACGACCCTAGTTTAGGTACTACAGCCATCTTTGAACACTGGGCTTTAATCTGACACTGGAGTATTCAAAAGTAAAGCTTCTTCTTCCTGCTCAATCTCTGTTGCTAAGGCAGCAAGGCAGAATGAAACAACATCCTAGTGCTTAACACAACAAAAAAGTAAATAAAAATAATAAAATGCATGTGCAACCCTCACTTTTTTCTATGCATTATAGAGCATGTTTTTAAATGGACATTTTGGTAACTTTATTTATATGATAGTTAGGCCTAGATCTGTTTACTGAACAATTAACCTCCCTGTGGCAATGCTGAAAGTTATTTCTGGAGCGTTTTCGTGTCTCAAAAGCTCTCAGTAAGTCTTGTCCATTTCTGTGACTGTGAATACCACAAGAGAAGAAAAAAGGGAGTGGGGGAGAGGGAGAAAGAAACTGCTTTCCACACAGAGCAGACCTGTCATAAATGGGTGTAGAGTCTTGCAACTTGAGCACATTTGATCTTGGAGACAAGAATTTTCCAAGTGACAGTGGGAAGTACGTAACCAAGTCACAAAGTTCTAAAAAGACAGAAGCACAGAGGCTCCAGGCATTGCCATGGTGACTGGGTGAAACTTTACTCCCAGTCATAGCAAGAAGGGTCTGCTTGTAAAACAAGATGTGGGTACAGGAAAGAAACACCAATACTGATTTCTGCTGACAGGGCAATGTGCCTTGCTTCTGTATCTGCTTTGTCATCAAACAGTTCAAAATTGCTTCTCCAAGCTGAGCACTGCTTCTCCAGTTAACACACTGGAGATCTTTAAACAAATAGAATAAAGTCAGTATGAACATTCACAACAGTCTTGTTCATTACTCATTACAACAATAATCCCAGGTAAGAGAAAAATATAGCAAAAATAAAACCTCTTCCAAAATCCCACAATCCTTTTAGGAATTGTACATGTTCACTCATGAATGCTTTCGGGTCCATTTCACTTTACAACTACTATGAATTCACCAAGAAGTGAAAGTATTTTGATGGTTTTCTGTGTCTCACAAATGAAATGAAACAGGTAGAAGATGCACTATAATGTAACACTGACTGTACAAAAAGCCTGGGGACAAATGACAAAATACATGGATAATAAGGTGTATGTAACACGGACTGGCACATGCAGGGCATGCTCCTCTGCCCACTTTCCAAGCCAGTCATGTTAGAGCTCTCTCTGGTCTGGAAGCCATAAAGACCAGGGGAACCATGTCTTGGGGTTCGTTCCCCTGGCATGGACAGTAGGGTGAGGTAGGGATCCTCTACTCTATTCAGGTGAGACAATTTTAATTATGAGTATGGGGAGGCCCTGGCACAGGTTGCCCAGAGAAGCTGTGGCTGCCCCATCACTGGAAGTGTTCAAGGCCAGGCTGGATGGGAGTCAGAGCTACCTCGTCTACTGGAAAGTGTCCTGGCCCATGGCAGGGGTTTGGGACAAGATGGGCTTTAAGGTCCCTTCCAACCCAAACCATTCTGTAGTTCTGTGAGCCTACGGTCAAGCATGTTGCTAACGCAATTAAACAACTGCCAGCAAACAGCGGAGCATTGCTGTGGCACATACTCCTCCATCTACACTCATCGATATGTATGGACAAAACTGGACTCTGGCACTGACAAGGGCAGAACCCATCTTGCTTAGCCAGTAAAGTTATTTCCAATTATGATTTGTGCTTTTTCATCTTCAGGGTACAGTGAGGAAACACTTAGAGAACAACTCAAGAGAAAGACACCATCCCAGATTTTGACTGCATAGGCACAAATAATTGTGGGTGTACACGGTATCATTTACACACTTAATTGCTTAGGTTTCAATTGCAATAGAGTAGATCATCTAAGCATTGTGTATGTTTACCTATCACCTGTGGGCAATACATGCATTCTGCAGACAGATAAAAGTGAAGAAATCTATCAAAGTGGACTAATGCAACAGACTAAGAAGGTCTGTAAAAAATAAAAATACATTTAATGAAGAAATAACACCACAGATTACAGCAACAGTCAAGAACTCAAAAGTGGAACTGGACACTGCCAACTTCAAGGGTAGTAACTTCTGATTCCATCATGTAAAAATAATCTGGAGTCATTCATACTCACATCCCCCGATCTTTTTCCTTAGTTCCCCATAGCAGATTAAGCCATACAGCTCCAGGGAAGATTTTTTCAGCCCTTGAGAAAACACTAAAAAGCAGACAAGGTGTCAGTGAGATGCAGGTTGCAGATACTCACACACAGCTACATAGCAGATATTAATTTCAACACTGAAAAGGAGAGGATTTGTATTTTCAAAGATGAGACAAATCAGATCGAAGGCAAAACTAGGTTCTGGTTCAAGAAACACTATAATGGGATTGGTTCACCAACTTCCTTTTCACGGCGTTTTTTAGATTACAGGAAAACAAAGCAGCTTCCACAGAACTTAAACAAATATACAACTGCTCAATATGCAAAATAAAGCTAATTCATAATAAAGCTATCTCTAGTATCAACTGTTTACAAATTCTAAGGGAAATTTCCAGATGCCCCCAAGAAAATGCATACAGAACTCTTTTATATGAAAATTCAGAGGTAGGTCTGGATTTTCCAGAAGACAGAGAACATTTTCTGTGCACACAAACATACCATAAGAGATATGATGCAAATTCTAGATTCTAAGTTTTACACAAAGAATTGCTGACATTTTATTCAACTTTGAAAGGGGGTTTTTGGTCCTTTCTCATCAGCACACATGATGCGGACATTACTGCTAATAGATCTAAAGATCTACGGCAGCAAGGAGAGTCTCGTGGTTTACAAATCAGGTGAAAATATTTATTCTTGTCTATTCATCAAAGCTTTAGTTCTCTTTGATCTCAAAATCCAAGCACACATATTTCTACCAATACTAAAGCTAATCAAACTACTGTACTGACTGTTAAATTCCTTCAGATGAGATTCTAGACCACACAGATATAGATACATAACTTTTTGTTATCCAAAAACCACATTAACTTCTTCTGTGATATCTTTTTATTTTAAAAATTCTTCCATAGTATGTTCGCTGCAACACTGGTTTCTAAATAAAATACTAATGGCTTCACCCTAAAGTGCTGCCTTGTTTTGAGAAAACGACCTCACAAATACACCTTATGCCAGGTGGTTTAGATACTTAAGTCCTCCTTTAGGTAACCTAAGCTCAGGAACAGACAAGTTCATAAAGAGACTGTACTGTACACTAGCTTTGCATTCCTTCAGCTTCTTTCTAGCCATATCCATTTCTCCTTAATGAGCTACTTTTAATAACTCATTATTTTTAACTTTTAATGAGGTTTAACAAGACCAAGCGCTGGGTCCTGCACTTTGGTCACAACACCCTGCAGTGCTATAGGGACGGTGTGGCTGGACAGTGCCCAGGCAGAAAGGGACCTGGGGGTGCTGGTTGACAGCCGGCTGAAAATGAGCCAGCAGTGTGCCCTGGTGGCCAAGGAAGACCAATGGCACCTGGCCTGGATCAGGAATAGTGTGGCCAACAGGACCACGACAGTGATTCTTCCCCTGTACTCCACACTGGTGCTGTGTCCAGTTCTGGGCCTCTCAATTTAGGAATGACGTTGAGATGCTCAAATGTGTTCAGAAAAGGGCAACAAAGCTGGTGAAGGATCTGGAGCACAAGCCCTGTGAGGAACAGCTGATGGAGCTGGGGTTGTTTAGCCTGGAGAAAAGGAGGCTCAGGGAAGACCTTATCACTCTGTACAACTCCCTGACAGGAGGGGGCAGCCAGGTCAGGGTCAATCTCTTCTCCCAGGCAACCAGTCACAGAATGAGACCACATGGCCTTATGCTGCATCAGGGAGGTCTAGGATGGACAGCAGGAAGAAGTTCTCCACAGAAAGAGAGATTGAGCATTGGAAGGGGCTGCCCAGGAAGGTGGTGGAGCCAGTGTCTCTGGAGCTGTTTAAGAAAAGACTGGATGTGGCACTTGGTGCCATAGTCTAGTTGACAAAGGTGGTCATAGGTTGGACTTGATGATCTCAAAGGTCTTTTCCATCCTAGTTGATTTCTTTGATAAAGAGACTGTATTGTACACTAGCTTTGCATTCCTTTCACTTCTTTCCACATCCATTTCTCCCTGATGAGTTATTTTTAACTTCAGAGGCTCTGTCCACAAACTGTGTAGATGAATTTACTATCCAAACTCTTGCTGATATTTAAGAGTTGTTCAAAAAAACCAAAAAATTCAACCACCACAGACTGCCATGATTTATGCATCTCAGAATATACCATCAGAGGAACCAAAAAACTCTGGAGACTATTACTTAATCAACAAGCTAATGTGAAAACTGGTATTTTTCACACTTTAAAGTCAAAAGAGTAAAATCTCAGTAAAATCTGGTCACTCTGAAATACATTTCTTTAGCCTGTTATTAAGATTAAGCCACCCACGGACTAACTTGAAGCCTCTCTGTCCATTCCTAATTAGTATGGATTTGATAAAAATCCATTCTCAATTATCATATGTTACTATTACTGTTATAAGACACCACCAGCAGTGTATTTGAATTCCTAAGTGCTTTTTCATCAAACCAGTTGCAGAAGGAGGGAAAAGAATGGGAAGGGGAATATGGCACTGAGAATCTTAAGTTATTGAACCAATGGTACAGATTCAAACTTCTTTAAAGTGGAAGCAAATATGTCACCCTTTACACCTATATTGGACTGCTTATTTATTTCTACCTTCTCCCAAGAATTGCAAAGTGGTGCTGGGTCAGTTTGCTTGATGGAGCCACGCCTGGCTAATGTTTAGGCAGCTTTCCTTGAAGGCGTGCTCCTGAGAATACAAAAACATTTCCTTGAACCTGGCTTTTCTGCAGTATTAACAGCAGGATCTGCATTTACTATCATGTAGTGAATTCACAAAATAATAGTGATACAAATACCAGGTTTTGAAAAGTATTTTTCATGAAACATGAACCTTGGTAGGGCCATGCTAACAAAACTAAGAAGTGAGACACTGTAGACTCCCCATTCCTGAAGGTCTCCACGACCAGGCTGAACGGGGCATTGAGCAACCATTGAGGTCTAGTGGAAGGTGTCCTTGCTCATGGCAGGGGATGGAATGGGATGCTCTTTGAGGTCCCTTGTAACCCAAACCATCCTGTGGGTTCTACGACTCTATGTTCAGTATTGATTTCCTCCTCAGTATTTATTTCCTCATCTCTAGGAGGCAGGACTCCAACCCTTGCACCAAGCTCATTTTGGTGCATACTAACCATTGTCAAAGTCAATGTACTTGGAGATCTTGTGCCAGGTGCGGTAGTAGAAGTGCCGGACCTGCTCCTTGTTCTTCACCATGCTTGCTGGTTTGCCTTTCTTCTTGTATTTCAGGGCAATGTTGTTCTGGATAGCTTCAAAGTCCTTCCCATGCTGAAGAAAAAATAAACCAAACTGAAGTACTCAAACCTTAACTTGGATCTTGTCATAATTCAAGTCAAACAATGTCAGGGACTTTGGGGATCTTTGTGGGAAATTGGATTTCAATGGCCATAAACAGAATTTTTGGGGATCAGAACTCAACAGTTAAAGAATGATACTGGTTTCCTTTTTTTTATATAAAGTGCAATATAGATGCCAAATTAATTACTTTCTAATTTCTTTAACCGTTTCAAAATAAAAATAGTAAGTTGCTAGCAAATTAAAAAAACCCCAACTTTACTTACAACTGTGTTAAGTAGCAGAACTAAAAACATTGATTTTCTCCCTGAGCATTCTTTAGTTTCCTCTGCATTCCCCCCACCATTTCCGACTAGAGTGAATGAAAAACATACTATATTTACCAGCTGCACTTTTATTTACAGTGCATTTCATGTTACTGTTACTAGGAGTACAAAATTTGAGTTTCAAAAGATTTGATTTTATACACATTAACTCCTGCTATCACAAATTCTCTGTATTCAGAAAAGGTTGGAACTGATTTAAAGATAAAGTATGAAAACCTCTTCTGAAAGGCAGTGCCACAAAATGGATGGAAGGAGGGACTGAACAAACTGAGTCTCGGATTCACCTTAAAGCAAATTTTAAAAATTTTTCCTCAGTATTAAAAAAAAAAAAATCAGTGAAGTGACTAAAAAATTACTTGATTCCCAGGAATATTACTGCAATTCGGAGGAGTTAAAAAAAGAAAACACTGTTTTAAGCATTCATTTTGTCCACAAAATATATGTATGTGATACCACGCTTACGAGGAAAAAAAATAATTCAAAAAGGTGTACATATGCAAAAAAACCTCCCCATTACTGTTTTTGTTTTTACCTTTGGCATGCATTTTCAAAACAGAAATGCTGTTGAAATAATCACAGGAACAGGACAAGAAGGAATCCATCATATACATGATAAGAGACAGTAGATAAGATGATGTAACTTATTCTTGTCTCTCAGCCCTAGGACTGAACTGGCTCTAACCTCTTCATGGCCAAAGACTAAACACAATTCTCCTTAGAACAGAGCAGCTTTTCGTGTTTGGTATTATTACAGAGCAAGTGTGCTGCTTTTGAAAGTTCAGATGGCGACATTATTTAATTATTTTGCATTTGAAACAGAACCATAAAACAATAACAACTGAAATTATTATAAACATTCATTAATAAAACTCAAATATTTCCTGTGTATTTAGAGAAAAAAAAACAACAAACTTGACACTTTTGACATGTGGCTTTGACTGACAGCTGTTTTACAGCCCAGTGTATGCCCCCACAAATACTCATGTGTAAGTGGCTGTCCTAGGTTACCATGTAAGATATGCCCAAAAGTATGTATTCTATCATCATCTTCAAAAACTGTTAAAACCGGTGGGACAGTGCTCCCCCATCTCCTTCATGACTCATCCCTGGTAAACTCATGGGTTTATCTTCTGCTAATGGGCCAGCTGTTGGCACCAGGTGGGGCAGAGCTCTTTATCTCTCCCATGACCCATCCTCCCTCCAGGGGGACATCTTCTGTTAATGGGCCATCACCGCATGGCTGATAAAATTACATCATCCCATTGTGAGATGCCCCACCCAGAGGGAGAGACCAAGCACTCCATCCTGGATATAATCTAAGATTTCAAACACCAGAGCCAGCCTTTCCCACTGGATTCCCAGAGGACAGGAGCTACACAACCACCACTGGACTTTCTGAGGAAGACCAGACCTTTTCTACAAGATCACCGCTCCAACAGAACCACTTCAAAGAGAACTGCAGCTGCGACCTGATCGGACTGCTACCACCGCCCTGCCCGGCAGGGTGCCAGGTTACCCTGACTCTGTCAGGTTAAGCCAGTGTTTCTGTATTATTGTTTTGTTATATGTGTGTGTACATACATATATGTATGTACATATATGCTAGTACATACATACCTGTATGTACATACATATATGCTAGTAAAAGAACTGTTATTCCTATTCCCCATACTTTTGCCTGAAAGCCCTTAATTTCAAAATTATAATAATTCAGAGGGAAGGGGGTTGCATCTTCCATTCCAAGGGAGGCTTCTGCCTTCCTTAGCAGACATCTGCCTTTTAAAACCAAGACAGTGGCCTTCTGCTCCTGCCAGCCTCACCTGAATCAACCTTCTTTAGGAATATCCAGACTAACCAAAGCCATCTAAGTCTGTTATTTTGTTCTACATGTACCTCATACAGTCCCTCAAAGAAAGTATTCTTGTCCTCCGTGCTCCATGACTCCCACTGCCGTCGGACCTTCTTCCCTTCCTCCTTCTCTCCTGCTGAGGAGCCCAGGTTCCTTGCCGCTGACTTGGAATTCCCAGCAGGATTGCTGGGAGGAATTCCTGATGTGCCACCAGATGCAGCCCCTCCATTATCTGCTGCTGTGAAAAACCATGACCAGAGTGAATATTAAATATAAAAATATTCATGGATAGAGTTAAGGCAGTAACTCAGAATTTTCTCCTTTTTCACTTGAAATACAACTGGCGAATAACGAGGTTTGTTTTATAGAAATAAAATCTCAAAGCGCAAAAAACAAGGGGAAGATTTCAATGGCTTAATTTCGTATTTCCAGAAGTAACACAGATAAGCAGGAATGTACCACAGCAGCCTCTACCAGACAACCCTCTCCGATGGTTATATACTGGTGAGCTCTGCAGTCACTGCCCTGAGCAGTGCTGAACAGGGAACTGACCAACGGAGCAAAGTGATGTCTTTGAGGAAAATAGGCAGAACGTCAACCTTGTCTTTGGTCTTGATCCTACTGCCTCCGGAATAACTGTGGAAAGGGAAGGATTGAGAGATTTTAGTCGACTTTAGTTCATCACAACAATAGATCAGCATCTCCACAATCTGATCTGCAGTGTATCTGTACGATCCTCAGGGCACCACCTCTGACATGGCCCACCTAGGAAAACTCCAGTTATCCAAAGGAAGGCAAGTCTCAACCCATTCTCCTTTCCCAAATCCTGCTGTGGCTTTCAGAAGAAGGCACAGAAGTGGAATCTTGATTGTCCCTTTGTCAGTTATCAGCACCCAAAGAGCGTGGAAAAAGAGATATGAAGACTGGAAATACTAAAATGAGAACAATGCCGGATAAAACTGAGTGAATTTGCTGTTTACTCAAGTAGGGACCTGGGAAGAAAATGGGATGGAAAATCTACAAACAAAACATCATGCTTAGTTTGACACTGTATATCAGAGTGCTAATCCAGAAACCAAGGTCAACTCCCCAAAATGCACTCATTTTTTTCCTGTAAAAATATAACCATTCCCATTAACTTATATTACCAAAATAAATTATCTTTAATTTTATTTAAAAATATTATTTACAATTTGACTGTCATTATTGATGCAGACATGTACTTGATAAAACAGAAGTCTTTTAACACTAAACATTCATTGCTCATTATACAAAATGCTCATCACACTTCCCTTTTCTCCAGTTACTGGCCTTTATGTTTTGTGTTTTACCTCACGATATACTGGCTTGCCGTAGTTTATTTGCTTATAGACCCAGCTTGTACAATATAGCAGTCCCAACCAGTTTCCCTAACATTTTTATTTATCAGCATAATTCTCTCTTTCATCTTTAGGCTTTAAAAGTTCAGTTATCTTTTCAAGTTCAACTACATGAAGCAGGTTTTTTTACCTTGACAAAGCCAGTGTTTTATATATATACATACATATATATCTCATTCAAGAACCCAAATATCCCACCTTGATAATTCTAATAGTATTTTTAAAAAAGCATATCAGAAGAATCAGCTGTTACAGGCCCATTATGCTTTAGAGATTTGAAAGACTTGTATGTAAATCTTAACAAGCCAGTTGCAATTTGAAAGCAATTCCTTTGGGTGACAAAACCGTATTTCTCCAAATCCTATAGAAGCTGGTTTGTTCAAGTATTGAAGAATATTTGAAATCAAACCTGGAAGAGAGCACGATGTGTAAAAGTAAATTTTTTTTCCTGCATACAATAAATATTTACTTGATATAAAGTATGATATTGTGACCATTTTGGAGTTAATGTTTCTCTTCCTTCTAGGGATGACTATTTGACTCTTTTGAAGAAAATTACTGTCACCACAGGGAAGCACATAACGCAAGACATGAAAAACCATTAGACATCTACAAGATAATGCACTTATAAACAACTTCTCAAAGAAACAGCTTCTTTACTTCTTGAAGTCTTCATCAGCCACTGATAAAATAATTGAAACTTAGGCCATTTAACTCTGGCACTGTTGAAGTAAATCCTTCTAAAAAAGGGAACCACAAGAAAAAAACTGAGCACTTTAACAGATGGCTGAGAAGAAACCCAACACAGACACAGAACTGACACTTCTTTATTCTGCAAATGTGAGACTGGAATATCACAATTTGCACAGTAATGAAATACACATCTTTGGTCAAGAAGGGGAAAGTCAAACACATCAATCCCCAAACTCAATCTCCAATCTCCTGCTGCAACCAGCTCCCAACACAAAAGACGTCCTTTATCAGAAGACAGGTACAGGATTTCGGTCCAGAGTCACTATTCTGATCATAGATCCCTAACTTCTGAGAAATCCTTCAGAGGAACAATGAATGCAGGATTTGGGGGTTTCATTAGTGTGCTGGTGGTTGGTTTTTGTTTGGGATTCCTGTGGGGTTTGTTTTCTTTTTTTAAATACTTACTCAAGTAAGTAAAATCCTAAATCAGCTGCCTGAAGAACAGATTTTATCAAGGATTTTCTAAAGATTGTTCACATAAAGTTTTCATTATTAAAAAGCAGAAGAAGCTAAAGTGTCAGTGAAGATTTTATGGTCTTACTACAATTTAAAGTTCAGTACACTTTCATTTACATTGTAGTTGCAGGTAAAAGATGGACTAAAGAGTTCTATTGGACATGCTGAGGACTCCATGGATGCAACTTCTACACAGGACACGTAGCTCATAACTGATCTTTTGTTCTTTTATGGACACTTACTATTACACAAGACAAACTGTAGTCCTGGGAAGTTTATCAGAATCTTTTTTGTTTTAAACTCTTTTATAAATTACCATCCAGACAACTGTTCAGAGTATTGTATATGAATACCTAAAAATCTGAATATCCTGTCACCTCTACAGAGCTCTTATGTGCCATTCAATTCTTCCATGAACAAACGGGTTTGCTCATCATTCCTTTGCATAAACTTTCTTACTACTGTGCATATTTATTGCTGGGTTATCCCAATCCAACCTAGAGTATACTGAACCTTGGTATGGCAATGGAACGTACTGTATTCTAAAACATAGAACTATAAACCAGTTCAGGATAAAAGGCAAAAATAAAAATAGTCATACATCATTAAACTACACCCCCATTAATTCATTACCTCAATCTTACTGTATGAGATTCTTGTTCCATACAGAATAGCTAACGAGCTTTCATCCCCTCACTAACGATTGACAATTCTGTGATTAATTCCCAATAATGGATGATTTAAAACTTCATAAATGCATTAAAACAAGAAGCTCCCCTGAAGCCAGCTATACCATTACTGCTGCAGAATGCTGGGGAGAAGGAGGGGGCTCACTCTAACAACCTGCTCAGGTGCTTCTAAAATAATGTAAAATAATGTATAGAAAAGACAAGACAAAGACAAGCTGGACATTCTCCACTGTCTACTCATCTTGCATCACCCAGCCAGTGACCTGGACATCCACACCATTACAGCTATGGCAACTCCTTCCCTTTGCTCGAGGTGCGCCAGAGCACCAGCACCCGTGGACAAGGTACAAGGCAGTCATTTGGATATGCAAGTTCTCAGCATTTGCCCTCAGCTTTCAATACACAGTTTGCAAAGACTTCAGGTTTTTGTACTCAGTATTTGAACTGTAACCCCCAACAAAATCACGGGTCAGAACACCAGTGTTCCAGGGAAACTTACTCATTTCTTTTATCCAGTGTTCTCCATCCATCTATATGTCCCATTATTAAAACTTCATTTATCTGTGACTGGCATAGTATCATCTCAAACTACATTCCCATGGAAAAAGCTGTCTCTGTAGTTCTAAGCAAAACATAAACACTTGCAAAAATTTATATAAAGAGATGTAAAGACTGCAGTTTAAGAATCTGATATGAAAATGACAAACAATGGAACACACGTATAAAATAACTGAGACACTGATAGGATCAGGGTCTCATCACGGCTACAGTCACAAGTTCTTCCTTCTAGGCAGCATCTCTGTTTGCCTTTCAGTCTTCCACTGACAGTTCTTACACGCCAGCTGATTCATATCTTCTGTGACAGATTACACACACACAGAAGCTGGAGTCCCCAGAGTTAATTCTCACTACACCCATGTATCTCAACACACAGGCTGGGTTACAGGCTTAGCTCACAACACCTCAACTTCTTCAGGAGTCACCAGTCACTGTAGGTGGAACATTCATTTGGGAATACCTTTATAAACAAGATGGTGCATTCACACTCTTGCATGCCACAGCTCAAATGCCGAGTGTTAGGACTAACCCACTCCCCAAACAGCAGGATGCAAATGCCAACTTGTAAAAGACAAGTTCCCTGCAAGTCAACACTTCATTGTCTGGAAAGGAAGTTTCTACCCTGTAGGCCTCCACAGGACACAGCATGGACTCCTGAGAATGGCGAGTCTAGAACAGCTTATGTCTTATTGCACGGTTATGCCATACAGTGCTCTGGTCATGAATTAACATCCAAAGTTTGAAACAGAGAAACACAAAGTATTCTGAGTTGGAAGGGACCCACAAGGATTATGGAGCCCAACTCTTCCATGACTGGCCCATACAGGAAACCTGCGACCTTGCCAGTCTTAGCACCATGCTCTGATCAACTCAGCTAATATCAGGCTCAGCTGGTAACTGCCCTACCTGGACAATGACAGCCTATTTTCTAACTCTTACTAATTAGAAAATTAGAGGTAGTTGAATGTGTTTAAAGCATACCCAGTGTCAATTATCAACTAGAGCCTCCTAACAAACCTATGCTGAAGGCTTGCTTCTTGTGGACAGGATATGTTTATTATACAATGTATCAAGGGCAGCACTATCTGAGCTAACCAAGAAGAGCTATAAAAAACCTCCATGTTTTATTATACATTTGGTCACTCCTCCATCTCCCATAAATCACTATTCTCTTGTTCTTCCTTAAGAAAACACCCATAAAGCTCAGTATGAAGTTCCACTTAACCCTGCACCTGTGCAGCCTTGCAGGGAGGTACCTGTCAGAGTTCAGTACCTACTGCACAGGAGGAGAAAATCCTCCTCTTGCGGTATGGGATGAGATACTGTGGAGTCCTGGTCTTGAGCCACTTCCAAAGGGAGGGAGGGAGGGAGAACTGAGGTAAATGGGATGGCAAAGAATGAATGAAAGCATGTCAGGGTAAGATGGAAGGAGAGGTACCAAGTGCAAGTGAGATGCATAGAACTAAGGATAATGTCAGAACAAGAGACTGTGCCAGTAGTTTTTGAACAGTGGTTCATGTCCTGGAGAAATAATGCTGGAGGAGTAACATCTCAAATGAAGGTTACAATATATTCTGCACCATATGAACTCAGGAAGATACCATAAAACACATTGTAAGTACATACATCAGGTATTTTGGCATCTACATCCTCTCTACAGAAGAAGACAGTAGTTGATTTAATCCACATGCTACCGAACATGAAATTTTGGCATGCTGAAACAAACCAGACTGCTTTTTAGCAAGTTCTATACCATGCCAAAAGATGGAATGCTTTAATTCAACTAAGCTTTCAGCTGAAAAATTCCTTTTTCAAAAAAGAACTTCTTATTACCCCAAAACAAACCCAAATACTTGTTTGAGCCATTCTACACATTTTAGGAATAAATCCAGAACAACGGCATGAAAGACATCTTCAAGCTTCAGCTCATCACCATTAGACTATTCTTCCTGACTTCACTCTGCATTCAGAAAATGGATAAAAACACAGAAACAGCAATACTCTACTCTAGTTCAAGCTACATCCACAGAACATGATGGCAATGTATTCTGTACTGCCTTTTACCAACATGGTCACAACATGCACACACATACATATTCCATCCACTCTGGGGCTTTGTGGACCAAAGCCCCAAAACACACCTTAACACCCGTGCTCAGCAACCATGTGGCATGCTGGTGTTTGAGAAGCAAACTCTCAGAAATTCCTCTTTTCCAGCAACCTTAACTTGGTTGAGGTCTGCACCTCCCCACCTCAACAAACCTCCCTGCATTGGAACTCCTATAATAAACTGTCTCCACACCACTAGTTCTTCAAGCTCCTGTTATGGTTTCATACAAGTTACTTAAATACTTCCTTTCAAGCCTTCATGCTTCAAAAGTCATGCACCAGTTGAGGTGTAGGCTACAACCCAGAAAATATAATTAAAAGGTGACCAACAGTTGAAAAGAATATGATAATAATTCTTTAAAAATGCAGAGATTTAGATATTTGTGCAGGAAATTTGATAAACCTTCCTGCAATTCCAAATGGATTGGCTACTGAAGTGAAATAGCTTCCAAACTTCATTTTACTGTACTACTTCCTATGTAATTTTCGCCCTAAACTCAAAAGTGCATCTCAGTACACAAAAGGCAAGAGGCAGGATTCAAAGGTGCAATTAAAGAGTTCATTAGGGCAATCTGACTATTAGCAACATGTTTACACACTCTACTAGGCACAACTTGGGAATTATGAGCAAGCTTTCATGAGCCTCAATAAGATAAAGTTGAAAAGTCAGCAGCTGCTGAGTGGGCAAACTCTTTTTACAGCTTACAGCCAAGTTTATCAATAATTTGTCTGCTACAATTAAGGACTCTAAAAGCATGAATGCCAAAAGTAAAAAGGAATTTGCAACACACAGAAAAAAATACCATTTTCAAAACTTTTCTGAAGACAAACCAATGTCTGCTGAGCAACTACAATTTGAAAAAAAGTGCATTGATCACACTCCTTAAAAATTGGCAAGTGAGAGTTTTCCCTTCAGAACACAGAGGTTCTAGAAGTAGAATCACTTCAATAAAATGTTAAGGGTTACACAGCCTTACTGAATGCCTATGACAAAAACAAGTTTCTGGTTTCACTGGACCAAGCATAAGCGTGGTCTGGTCACGTCTGCTGGCCACTGTCAGAGTTACTTCTGCAGCCATCACCTGGACTTTGACATAAACAATGCAAAAGGTTCCAGGTTTCAGAGCTGATGCAAAGTACATGCACTCCAGCTTTTCATCATTTTTATATTTACAGAGGAAGGAGAAAGGTAGTGAGACAGCTAATGAAAGGATATAAGTCAACTCCTTATTAGTCATCTCCACCTTTCCACTCAGTCCCTATCAGAAGCTGGCTCTGTGAGACACTTCACTCAGAACAGAGCACTATGAATTCCGATCACAAGGCATTCCACTGGGGAGAATTTAGACAAGCCTGGAAAACCTCTCATTATGCATCTCTGAACATAAAGAACTCAAATTAGAAAGGATCCCGCTCCATGGCTCTGTTCTCCAAAATCTGACAACTATAATCTCAACCATAACAGAGAATTCAATCTATCAGACACATTCACATCAAATCTGGTCAGGCAGAGCTGTGGCTTGTCTCAAAATTGAAAAAGTGAAAGCACAGTCACAATTCTACCACTGTCACTCCTGATGAACTTAAGAAGTTCTCCCAAACCTGACAACATAGTACAGTGATTGCAAACACTATCCATGATTGGTTACTGAGATAATATTTACTGTCCTGTATGTGATTTTCTTACGGTTGTTTTAGAATCTGAATTGCAAAAATGAATGAAATTTCTTTTCCTATTCTGTTGATACTACTAGTTAAAAATCATTCTGCTGTTCTAGGATTGGAAATAAATGTTTATTTGCAAATACACAAACATGAGTATACACTTGCACAAACACGTGTATTTGTTCACACATGTATGCACTTCCAAAACAATGGAATAATCTCAAATGGACACATTCAACTTGCGACTCATGTACACGACTTATTTCAAAGAAACACCTCTTCACATCTAACACTATTTACAATCCTGGAATTAATTATACGTAGCTGAGCACTCTTGGGTATTCCATTTGGTTGTTTATTTGGTTTCATGCAACTGGATGAGAAATTACATAGGCCTTTCTGTTCTGTCCTCTACCACTACATAGAGTTTTCATTTAACACTCAAGAGATTGAAGAGGGCTTACTAAGGTATTTAGAAATATTTAGTCAATTATACCAACTGTCAAGTAACTGAGTTCAAGAACTTTTTTGTGATATGACAATAATTAAAATGTCTCAATTTGCACTCCTTTATTACTGCAACACAAAACTATCATAACTATAGTGTTCACTTAATGCCCAGCATGTGTACACTCCTGTGACAGACAAGAGTGAGGTAACCTTCAAGACACACTTAGGCTACATGGAACTATATTTAAATTTAGTAGACAAGAGTAAATTTCATTATTTTAAAAGTTGATGCAATCTTTTGAGTGCTGTTTTTCTCAAAAATTATCAGAAAATAACACTTGATTACTTTAGCACATGATATCCAAAATTAGGCTCAAGTATAGCTCAACTGCAGTGCTAAGATGTCATCTAGTCGTTGCTGAGCACACACAATGGCACCAAAATATTCAAATATCCCTGCTGCCTTCCAGCTATTCAAGTTAGAAACAGCTCCAAAAAAATAAAATCTAATTCTTGTCTCCAATGCTGAAGTGAAAAAGCAGGTGTGTGTATGTCTGCATCTACAGACTTTCAGATGTATACAAACCAATCTTAATAAAAACCTCAAATCACACAGAAATGCCCAAACAGTTCTGAAACAGTAAAACAGGACTCCCAAAACCTTAGAAACAAATATGTCAATATGTGTATTTCACTGCTGTTTCCAAAATAGTTATTTGGATCATAGAAATAACTGGGGGAAATCACCAACATCTTGCATTTTTTTTTCCTTTGCTAACTAGCACCCAGTCAATACTTTGTTATTATCCAAGAACAGAATTCAGAGTGCAGCCACCTGATTACACAGCTAGCTAGAGTCTGATTTCCTAATCAAAATACAGCAATTTCCCAAAACTTGAGAGATGAAATTAAGACATTAAAGATTTGCTTCAATAATGTAGAATTTTTACTTCTCCACATAAACATCCAGATACCCCATTTCTGAAAGTGCAGAGAGGACAGTGGGCAGCAGAGAAGCTGAAGCCTTGGGACACAAAGAAGATTTCAGCCATGAGAAAAAAGCCCCAAAACACCTCCCCAAAACCAAACAAAAGATGGCATCTACAGAAGGAGAATGACAACCCACAGCCCCACAGGTGCTTCCCATCTTTGCCATCCCCCTTGCCTGCATATTTTTAGGGTGTCAAAACACAGTACCTTTGCCTTTTCCAGCAGTGCTGCTGCCAACAGAGGAGGATGCCTGGGAATCCTTCTTCAGTCTCTTACTCTGAGGTCTGACGCTGGACCTGAGAAAATGATGCTGGTCCTGGCTCTGGGAGGGCTGGAGAGAGGCCGGGGCCGGTGACAAGTTGGGGTTCGGTGGGGGGCTGCTGGTAGTGTTGCTATTAATGATCTTCTCTTCTTTCTTTGTGCTGCTGCTGCCTGGAGCTGCCTCTCCTCCTCCTCCTGCCCCTTCTTCTTCCAGGGACTCCTCATCTCCTCCTGCTCTCTTGCCCAGCTTTTTCACCCCTTCCTCCCCGCTGCTCTCTCCCAGTTTCACTGTCATCCTGCGGGGGAGGAGAGGGAGAAAAGAGGGGGGCACACAGTCAGGCCGGGGAGCCCCCCGGGAAGGCAGAGAAACCCCTGGGCTGAGAGGGGAGAAGTTTAGCTGCAGAAATTCCTCTCAACATGGCCGCCGTTGTTTGTTAC
>WEIT01035538.1:404-25770 GCA_013389985.1 Dryoscopus gambensis
AAAGTCAGCATTTCCAGCTAATGGACTTCTTCCTGTCTAAACAGCATGGCCCCTGAGCTCCAGCCATAAGAGCTTTGGAACAGCAGCCATCTGTCTCCAAGTGCAGGAGAAGCAGCTCTCTCTCTCAGGGGACATTGGACACTATCTTTTTGATTTCCTATGCTGTGGGGTTTTTTTGTCAGTAGGATGGTTGTATTTGATGGGTTTTATTGATTGTGATCTGTAGTCCATGTATTTTATCCTGTATCCAGAAGATGACCAGTAAGTCTTAATAACATAATGGCTTTACAGGTGCAGACTGTTTTGGCATTAGAGTACATGAACTCTTGTCACAAAAAACAAAGAAAGGGGTAGATGCTGCATGAATGCCTCATTGCCTTTGTAAAATCATGGCTCAGGCCTGTTACTTCGGCTAAGTAGAAAAGGATTGTGGGAAAGAGACACAGCTGAATTAAGGGTAGAAAAACATGCTGCGGGACTGTCACGTGCTCACATCGTGTTGTATAATGGTTGGTTGAATTATGTTTGTTGTGCCTTAAAACTATGTAAACAGATAACCAGCTAACTGCTTAAAAAGGCCGAGTTTTTGCAATAAAGGGGCACTCCTTTGTACCTGCCTGGGGACTCTGCGTTGCTCATTATCGCAACATCCGCCTCCATAGCAACAGTCTGAGGACTTGTTTTCTGTCCCTAATCAGATAGGAAAGCTGGGAGAAATGAATGGGAGTGTTAATTATTTTGTTTGTTTTCTAATGTTGATGTGAGGGTATTTCAGATGCTATGAGCATCCATTAAATTGCATTAAAATAAACACAGCACAGTTATCTTCAGTACTCTGTATGTGCACAGGGTATGCATATTGACTGTTGAATATAAATATTTCTTATGATCAGAAAACAACACATGGGGCCAACATATGGAGCAGAAGCATACATAACATCCATGACTTGGTAAAAATTCAAAATGTTTGGTGTTTATACCAGATGACTGTCTTTTCCCTGAATTCTCAAAAGACAATTCAGTGTCCATTTTTATTTCCTTATTGGATGTTTCAAATGGCTGGTCAAATTATCAATTTCACTCTTTCTCTTCAACGCAATCCCTTTTTATAAATCAAAGAGTAGTCTGTATACCTCACCTTTCTCATACAATTCTAAATCCCTAAGCTGCCCTGTAGTTGATCTGCCAGTTATGGTAGACTCAAAAATCTCCCCAAAACCTTGGTAAGCTTAAATAGGATTTCTAAAACAGACACACTCCACTGAACTAAAAAGCATATAGCAAGAGCTGTATGCTTCCACAAGAGTAAGTCCCATCAGGAAATCAGGATTGAGAAACAAAACAGAAAGTTCAGATAATTATTTTTAAAAATTCAGAAAAAAATATGACAAGACAGAATTTGCAAGAGATTAACTGGCACTTTTAGAACAAACTGTCTATTCAATTAGACACCTTGCTGGTTTTGCCTGAGGTATGGTAATTTTCTTCCCACTGGCTGATATGGGGCTGTTTTGGATTTCTGCTGAACACAGTGTTGATAATACAGAGATGCTTTTGTTATTGCTGAGCAGGGCTTACACAGAGCCAAGGCCTTTCCCGCTTTTCATACTGCCAAGCTGTAGAGGAGGCTGGGGGTGCATGGGAAGTTGGAAGGAGACACAGCTGGGACAGGTGACCCCAAGTGACCAAAGGGATATTCCAGACCACATGACATCATGCTTAGTATATTAAGTGGGGGGAAGAAGGAGGAAGGGGGAGAGAGGGATGTTTGGAGTGATGGTGTTTTCCCAAGTCACTGTTATGCATGATAAGGCCCTGCTCTCCTGGAGATGGCTGAACACCTGCCTGTCCATGGGAAGCAGTGAATGAATTCCTTGTTTTGCTTTGTGTGAGTGGCTTTTCCTTTCCCTATTAAACTGTCTTTATCTCAACCCGTGAGTTCTCCAGCTTTTACCCTTCCAATTCTCTCCCTGATCCTGCTGGTGGGGGAGTGAGCAAGTAGCTGCATGGGGCTTGGTTGCTGGCTGGGGTTAAACCACAACAAACACACAGAAATCCACTACTCTAGAAAAGTGCTAACACCATGCCACTAAGATTTGAACTATAATGATAGCAGTGGCTAGTCATGTTTGACCTACTTTATACATTTTTACAGAAAAAAAGGAAAAGAACAGGCAGAAATTCACTTCAGGGATTCAAAGGCATCTCCAGTATCAAATTTTGAATACCTCAGAAACAAAACGTCATTGTGTTCCTTTGACCAATTTTTAATAATGAGAATAGTTTTCCATACAAGTGTATTGGTTTTATGTGGCAAGGTTTTGGTAGACCTGGCAGTGCAGGGATGGCTTCTGAGAGAAGGTGCTAGAAGCTGTTCTCATGTCAGAAACAGTTCCAGCCAGCTCCAAGACAGACCTGCTGTGGACACTGACAGCTCGGTCAGAGAGGAATTTTCCAGCTTCCAGCCAGTGCTTGTGGAAAAGTAAAACTTTCTCATACATTGAGCTGGGAACCATGAGAAGTTTTAGTAAAAGAATGCTAAACTATCTTGCACCTGGCGTTTTCATGTTATTGACTTGTAAAATTTTTTGAAATGGGTGTCGGTTGTAGTTAACCAATGGAGTCGAGAGGTGTTGATCAAAGAACCAATAATCATGTGCCGCTTGAGTGGACCTGTCTATAAAAAGAATGTTTATCATAATAATACGCCTTTTGCCTTCCAAACCTGGAGTCTTTATGTCGCGTTCCTGACCCATCCCTAATACAACAGCGACAGATCCGCCACTGGCCAAATCTGGGCCAGTGATGTTGCTAGAGCCTCTGTGCAAACATATTTAAGAAGGGGTAAAAAAACCTTCACACTGGCAGCTAGAAGTGAGAATATGTGAGAAATAAAATTATGCAGCCACTAAGATCAGTAAAGAAAGAGGGGAGCAAGTGCTCCAGGGCATCTGAACAGAGATTTCCCTGCAGCCCATGAAGGTTAACAGTGCAGCAGATATCCACCTGCAGCCCGTGGAGGACCCCACAATGGACAAGGTGGATGTGCCCTAAAGGAAGCTCCTGGCAGGAATGGTGGCCTGTGGAGATGAGCCTATGCTGGAGCAGGTTTGTTGGCAGGACCTGTGACCCTGTGGGGGACCCATGCTAGAGCAGTTCATTCCTTAAGGACTGCACCCCATGGAAAAAAACCCACGCTGGAGCAGTTTGTGAAGAACTGCAGCCAGTGGGAATGCCCACACTGAAGAAGTTCCTGAAGGACTGTTTCCTGTGGGTGGGACCCCATGCTAGAGCAGGACAAGAACATGAAGAGGAAGAAAAGGCAGAAACAAAGTGTTATGAACTGACAGCAACCCCCATTCCCTGTCCCCCTGTGCTGCTCTGAGGGGGGAAGTAGAAAAGTTGGGAGCGAAGTTGAGCCTGGGAAGAAGGGAGGGGTGGGTGGATGTTGGGTTTCTCCCTGCCCCGTTCCCCTGAGGGGAGGGGGCCCTGGGGTGCAGAGCATGCACAGGGTCTCCCAGCCCCTGCTCCCCGGTCACACGTACCCCGGCTGTGGGCTGCGATTGGTCCCAGGATGTTCCCCGGGCCCAGGGTACTCTGGGTTCTGGGATGATTGCTCAGTCTGTGTGCTGATCCCTGACCATGTGGGTGCCAATAAAGATCTGCTGAAATATCTACAGAGATGAGCCTTTCCTGATTTCTTCTATGGGCGAAGCTGTCCCCAGGGAGGTTGCAGAATCCCACTGCAACAAAGCAGCAGGAATTTTACTTCAAATACCACTTCTTTCTAATATATTTGACAAATTCTCAACAGTTAAAAGAAAAAATCCAATCATTTCAGTTCAATGAAATGTCTTTCAAATACGAGCTTGTGAAATAATGATTCATATTTACAGAAGTTCCACTGATAATCAAATTATTAACAGATTTGTGCTTGAATATATTACAAAACTAATATAAAGCATTGAATAATGATAAAGTGGAATGTCGATTTCAAAGTTGTTCTTATTTTATAGGTCCTTTTCCATGGTAATGCACTTGACCTGTAGTAATGTACTCAAACTGCTTAGGCAATAGTGTGCCCCAGCCAAACCATCTTTAGTCAGGCAGAAAGAGCCTAAGGAACATAGACAGGGGACCAATCAAGTAATACTGTCCTATTACTAAGATAGATTTATGTGCTGTATAGATTTAATATTCTGGTGTGTGTTGTACGGATTTGGGATTCTGGTATGTCCTGTATGGATTTAAGATTCTGATGCTGTAAAAAATGCTTGTATCATGTTTGCTGTCTTGTCTGCAAAAAGCCCCATAGTAGGAGCACAGGAATGGGCTGTAGGCAGTCTTGATCCTGATGAGCTGCAGCTGTGTTGAACCAGGTGCTTCTACTAAGGACCAGAGACCAGCTGACCCTCGGGGAGGTAATTCATCAAGAGAGAGGAGAGGACTACTACTGAGAAAGCATGCAAGCAGCACAGAAGGGAGAGACTAGAGCAGCACTACCCAGAAAGCAAGCAGGACTGGAGCAGCTTTAGGTGATAGCAGCCTCCTTTGTAGCCCTGGACTGAGAGTCGGGTTTTTTGTTTACTGGCACTTTTCCTTTCCCATTCACATTGCCTCTTATGTACTTTTTCTTGCCTAATTCCCTGCCTATGTAGAGGTGTCACTGAGTGCTGATAAGCACAGTGAACATCAAGCCGAGGCAGCAATTCCAGCCTACCCAGCTCTCTGTTGTAGTCTGCCTTCAGGTATAAGCTTAAGGAGACTCTTCCAAGCAGCTTAACGTGTGAGTTACGCTCCCTTAGACTTGCATCTAATTATTAACATTTGTCAAGTATGTATTATTGCACACTGTCCCTCTGCATCACCTCATGCCACAAACTTGGCCTGGGCTAGTGTCCAAACATCACGTTAACACTGTAGCTCCACCTTTTTTGCTTTGTTGTTGAGCAATGCCCCACACTGTTTATCAACATTCAGTGACAATCATGTTACTGAATCGTAATTTGGGTGAAAAGGGACCCCCAGAGGCCATCTTAACCCAGCCCCTGCTCAGCTAGACCTGGAGTGACTGGGTTGCTCTGAGCCATGTCCAGTTCAGTCCTGCACACTGTGTGTGCTGACCACAAACAGCAGATGGACACTCTGCCCTGCCAGTGGCCACCCCATTCGCAGGGCCCTCAGGAGCAGCCCCCAAATGTCCCCCACCTCAGGCCACCCTGCAGGGAGAGGATTCCACCTCAGCTCTCAGGATGTAGGTCAGCCAGCACCCACATGGTAAAGCAGGCATGAAAATAGTCCTGATTAAATCTAGTCCTGACCAAAGTAGCATAAGGTGGGAAGATAGTGGAGCATCATTAGGCAAACCAGTTCATGCCCAGCCTTCCTCTGTGCCCTGCAGTTGCAACTCATTGTGCTTGGGAGAACCACAAGCGTGGCTTGTTGGCTGAGAAAAAAGCACCTTTCTTTTGTGCTCAAAGAGAAGTTTAAACAGCTTATTTTCAAGACATGTGGGAAACTGATCATAGAATCATAGAATTGCTAATGTTAGAAAAGACCTCTAATATAGACTACAGCTTTTAACCCAAAGCCACACTGTTCACCACTAAACCATGTCCCCAAGTGGCACAACTACACATTTTTCAAACACTTCCAGGAAGGGTGACTCCATCACATCCATGGGCAGCCTGTTCTGGTGCTTGAACACCCTTTTGGTGCAGAAATTTTTCCTAATATCCAATTTAAATCTCCCCTGGTGCAACCTGAGGCCATTTTCTTCTGTTCTGTCACTTGTTACCCGGGAGGAGAGACCGACCCCCACCTCCTTTCAGGGAGCTGTAGAGAGTGGTAAGGTCCCCCCTGAGCCTCCTTTTCTCTGGATGAAACATGGCCAGCTCCCTCAACTGCTCCTCATAAGAGAAGCTCCAGCCCCTTCACCAGCTTTGTTGCCCTTCTCTGGACAAGAAGTTCTTTCCATTTTCCTGGTTTTATACTATATATTACCACTGTCATCACCTAGGTAGCAATGTGTCTCCCCTAAGCAGAAAGATGCTGCTGATAATTCTGGATTTGATTAATGGAATGTTAATTTTGTTTATTATTACTTTTTCTGTGTTGTCCTCTACAAAAGTGTTCTCCTGAAATACTGCATCCAAATTCTGTCCAGCTTCAGGGACTCCAGGGTCTGCCAGCTTCTGGCTGCCATCAGTTCAGTAGTGTGGAGTGCTCTGCAAAAGGCACAACCAAAGTCCAACTCATTCTTCACTTCTCCTTTGCATTTGCTCTGGAGTGGGAAAGAGACATAATTAAGCAGAAATAATGTGGAGTGATTCCTATACATGTATCTTTGAATGCAAATTATCCCCTGCTGGAGGAAGAGATTTTTACATCATCCTATGTCAAAGAAAGAAGGACAGGCCCAGGCAGGATACATACAAAACTAAACCTAGAAGTTATTCCAGCACAAAAAACCAAATCTAAATCTGCTAAGGTTTTTCTGTTGAATTAAAATAACTTTTTTTTACTAACTAATTAATGCTAGATCTAAAATATGATCGTTCCTATAGATTTGTCTTTTAAATAGCCATTAAGAGTAAAAAGATAAAATGGCAAACTGACAGAATTAACGAACAGAGATTTTACATCTCACAAACCACTGTTCAGACTATTAAAATAAACTGAAATACTGCATAATTTATGATATAGGGTTAAAATAATAAATTTCAAAAGTTAAACAGTTGAAGGGTTAGCAGGAATTTATTAGAGTTGAACAGCATATGGCATTTTGGAAGAAATTTATATTATGCTATGTAAGGAACGTTACGGAATTAAATTTAATGAGCAGAGAAAATGTACTCATCTGTATGGTTCCCAGTGATTGCAGGTAACCTGAGATGAAAGAAAAATAAATGGACTTCTATAAGTTCTGGTAATTTTTGCCTAGATTCATCTTACTTTATTTCAGCCATCAAAAAAGATACAGTTCTAATCTAAGGTAGTCATCCAGGCTCACTGTGTAGTCAGTGGAGAGAAAGAGCTATCTCCAGAGAGCTATTCATTCCATCTTAACACAGATGAAATGAATTGCTTTTTTTCAGTGTCCATCTCTCTTCAATGAATACAGAGCAGTGTTGATGGTTGATTTAGACTAAGAATGCAATTTATTTCTCCAATCCTTTGTTCTCCAAAATATGGATGTTTAGTGTAAGGACTGGGCTACAAAAATTCAAGGCTTTTAAAATTTTTTGACTCTGGAAGGCAACCCAGTGAGGATTTCATGGCTGGTATCTCTGCAGGTGTCAATACGGCATCCAGCAGCAGGGCTTACCTGGTTACTGTGTAACTTCCTTTGTGGCTGCTATTCCTACCACTGAAAACAGTCAAATCCCTTCCATTAGAGATTGACAGGGTTCTTGTTATTAGAAATCCATATGTTCATCTGGACTATCATATAGCCTGTACCTGCCATGCCTTCTGATTTGGGTTATGGAACTGGTGACAGAAAGCACTTAGTTGAAAGCAAAGAAAGTGAAGAGTCCATGTGGCTCCTCCATCTGCTGCCTCATGTTTCCTCCCTCCCCCACAGTATAGGTGCAGGTGTTTTCGTACAGGCTGTCTATGCAAACCTCCTTCCATAATTTTTGTGTGTATCATGAAAACAAAGAGTATAAATGCTAATCACCAACATTTACCAGTTATTTTATTTTTCTTATAGCAGATTTCACTTGTGGTGAGAAATCAACACTTCATCTGTTGGTGCTAATTAGCTTATGTCGTGATCTCCATAGCAATATCACTTCTGAAGCATGTTTTCTAGGGAGTTGAGTGAAATGCCAGATGTCAAAAGGTCAGATTAAGACCAGTAATCCAAAACCTGAGATTTAGTCACCCTTTGATACCTTAGCATTTCTGCTTAAGCATCTGAGGATACTTAAGAAACCCAAACCTTCACCTTTAACGAAATTGAAATTCCTAAATATCAGTGCATTAATAGTCTTTAAATAAAAATGACAGTGAAGCACGAAAGGACTTTATTAAATCTGGCATATTGTGCTGATAGGGCAAACAGAGCAACACAAGAGCAAACTGAGACTGAAATAAATCACAAGATGTTCTGAGTAAAATGATTAAATTCTCCTCCTTCCCGCCCTTTTCCTTCATGTACATAAGACTCAAATTCAGTATGACACATCAAGATACTAGCAGTCTTTTTAAAGGAACAGACATATTGGTAGGCAGAAGGAATACCACCACTGTGAGAGTACTACAGCCCTTATTTTGAAAAGATGGTCCAACATTATGCTTTAGTGCTTAAGTTGTTCTGTTAGTATGAGCAACTGTTTGGTTTTTTTTGTGTTTTGTTGTTGTTGTTGTTGTTGTTGTTGTTGTTGTTTTTTAATCCAGCATGGAACTTCTTACATTGGCTGCTTGGATTGCTGATTGTGTAACTTAAAAATTGAAGTAGAGAGAATTGAGGCAGTGGGGAGGAAGAGGGGAGAGAAGGAAAAGAAATAATATACAAATTGGAGTGTGACAGTTGTGTAACAAATTAAAAAGGAAGCACAACAGGGTTGTCAGGAAGATGTTAAATGATTCTTCACATAGACATATGCATCTAATAGAGACAAACTATCCTTTCCATTATCCCTTCCCTTGTCCCATGAAATCCACTTATAGTTTGGTTTCAACAAGTATTACAGCTCTACAATTTTGATATGTCCATGAGGAAAATTGCCTCAGCTAGGGATGTTGGGCCTAATCCTAATATTTCCCTCATCTCATTTAGATTTAGTGATTTCAAAATTATATCACAAAAGACTAGGAAAGCTTGTTTGTGCTGTTATCCTCTGGGACTTCAACTAAGATTTTCTTTCCATTGCATTCTTCCAGAAAATCATCTCTGTATCACCCTCTGATATTAGTTCCTGTGCTGAACCATATAGTCCATGAAACATATGAGCAGAGAACTAATATATCTGAGATCCTTAAGCAAAATTCTCATTGCCAAAGTTAAATTCCTGGACTGAGAATGGAAGATTTTCTTGTCTGAGTGAGTTTAACTGCTAATTAGTACCAAGTTATGCTAAGTTGTTGTGGTTCACAAAGTGTCTTTCAAAAAGACATCTGAGTAGAAATCTTGTGCCAGTGAAGCTCTCTTTCTCTTTATTCATCCAGACAGGGATTGAAGGTTCCTTCATTATGAAGTTGCTATTAGTATCTGAGCTAAATAACCCATGTACACAAAGCAACTTTGAGGATGCTTTTTACACTTCCTGTCAATCTAAAGAACTCTTTCTCCACAGCAGCAGTTTTGAAACTATTCACAGGTGACCTTATTTCCAGTCTCATATCCTTATTTCTGAGGTCTGTCATCAAGACTTAATTCATTTTCTAGTCCTTAGAAAAGCTTTAATAAGTATAGGTAACAGCTTAGCAAAGCATAAGCAAAAGTCACAGATAATACAGACCTATTTTGGCTTTAGTTATATATATAGCAAATAAGATGACTGGAAACTGTTGTCAGGAAGGAGAATCAGAAATAACAAATGATTCAGGGCTTTTTACAGGCAAAATTTGAAAGGCATTTTAAATCAAAATAGACCAATAATTTATTTTAAAACATTAAATAATTTCAAATCATTAAAATTTAAATACGTGTATTTATTTGTCTTATGTAGTTAAGAATTATATAATAATATTCATTTAACTCATTCAGAGCAAGAAAATAACTGTGAATTAAAGACATGATTATAAGGAGATGCTGTGTTTCAAGTTGGTATTTACCTTGCACTAAACTTATGTTCAGGAGCAGGTTCTAGTTTCCAGTGAATTCAGTCCCCTGGATCTTTGAAAATGTGTCTCTAAATGGAAGTTATCTGCCTTTCCAATGAAACAGCGACTCACTAGTGATATTCGAGTTAATATTTGAAGTTGTGAGTACAAACACTTCTGGTTTTGTTTATTATTAAGGCACTCTGGATTTTACACTGCTTTTGCATGTAAACTCCCTATTTTTATCTGCAGTGCACTATTCTTTATTTATCACTGTATTTGAGGTTCTGATTTTAAGTGAAGTTCTTTGTTAGCCTGAGAACCAGGCTTCTTTGGCAGCTGTTGGTTCCCATGTTTGATTGCAAGAGCCACATCTGCAATAGAATTTCCATCAGGTTCATGACTTTACTCGTAATTTGTATGATCTCGAGTGGCTTTATATTTCTTCTTTGGGAGCTCTTGGTTAAGTGCCTGAAAGTTTTAAGAGTTAGTTTTAAAGCTGATTTTATTCCTTCTATATTTTTTGTTGTATAAATATGTTTTATTTTATGTTCATTTATGTGATTTTATTCATTCCATTTATCCATTTTATTTGTTGTTTATTTTTTCTGTCCCTTCAAAGCTCTTGATGTGCACTACACCTGTTAAAATAATTTTTAAAAAATGATTTTTTTAGGGAGTACTCTGAGAACAAATTGGCTTTATGCGGTTTTCAGCATAAAATTCTGCCTTTAATTTGGAGATAGTATTTGTCAAAGGGCATACTTTCTTCAGATATCCTTGGAGGGTACAGTGCACCCTTATCATAAATTGCTGAATCAGAACCAGAAAAATCTTCATTGTGTTCAATACCTATTTGCTAGCATTTACATTTCATGACCTCCAGCAAAACCAAGATGGAAAATGCACCCAGTAATCACTGGTATTTTGCAGGACCACTTGATTACTGTGTTCCTTTCTTGGTTTGTGTGCCCCTTTCTAACGCGGTGTGGGCGGTCGGCAGAGAGGCAGCTGCGTTATCCCGAACATGTCCCTAGCAAGGAATCGCTCCAGCTGTGCTGCTTGGCACACCAGCAGGCCAACCTTCACACCCGTGCTGATGTAGGCACAAAGCACACGCTCACACTCGAGCTGGATAGCTCATGCATTACTAGAGGCAAAGAGTCAGGAGGGGCTCTTTGTATAGAATTCCGAAGAGTTTACTGCCAAACCACAACAAAGGGTTCCATGGACAAAAAAACCTATGAACTAACGACTGCAACAAACTTATATAGGGGTACAGAAAGGAGGTGGGCAGAGCACCAGTAACCAGTGATCTAAGGGTACAGGGGCAGAGAGAAGGCGGAGTAATATAACAACAACTAATAGGGAGAAGGAAGGGACAGACTGGGGGCTGGATTACAACCTTTTAAGAGACACAAGGGGCGTATGGCTAACGGGCCAACCAGACAGACCAAATCTGCATAGGACCACGAAGCCTGATGGGGGAGGCTTCTCTCGCCCTGACTCAGTGGGTGATCTTAGAGTTCGGAGCTGGCCCAACAACAGGCCCGTCCTGTACCTGAGCTCTTTGGTCCCTTGGCCACCACAGCTGCTGGCTCAGCCACCACAACACCTTTCTTGGTTTGCTTGTGTATTGTCTAATCTATCCATCCAGTCCACACTATATATGTAAAATATATGTAAGCATTTAAATTAAAAATTCAGAACTATGTCAGAAAAACTACTGTTGGGAAAAACCCTCCCACATAAGCAAAATCTTCTTGCATAGAGGGGAAAAAGTCATAATAGTGACACTTGGTGTTGTGCAATAGGAAGAGTAGAAATAGGAGAAATGTGCATAATCAATCCCTTCATGGACTTAAGAAGAAACAGTGAATGCCAGTGACTATTTCAAAATGAGGAAAGAAGGGCAAGGATTGTCAATATGTGTAAGACTCTTATGTGAAGTAGGAACTGAACTATTCAGCCTTGTCTGGACTAAGTATGACAAATAATTTGGGGATACTCTAACTTAAAAAGATAGAATGAAGGAATGGAACTCATGGTTTTTAAAGTCCTCCTGTTATCTCTTGGGGGCACTCATAAGGTAAAATAACACTGTACAGCCCTGATAATTTTCAGAACTTATATATGCTGACATACAGTTGATGTAGCTGTAGTGAGTGTGTCACAGCTCACAGAAGTGTTACCCACATTAGTAAATAATAGTCAGTGCAACAACTATGCCAGCAAATTTGTAGGATTCATCTTGTCTTCCTGTATCTGGTGTAGATACTAAGCCACTAAAAATGGCATGATTCCATATATAGTGAAGCATAACTGGTATAGATCGCTCACTAGAATAAATGATGTCATGAAAGGCATCCATGAGAGAGAGAGAAATGGATGTAGAAGCAAAAGGACTAACAATATAAATTTCAAGGTAAATATTAGTTTCTAAGCAGTGATAAATCTAGCAGTGGCTTTGGTCAAGTGCTACTCAAAAGTCTCAGGCTAATAGGAGTTGAATGGCTCTTCAGCTCCAGTACTGGACATCAGTATTTGGGTTATAGGAATCTGATTCATATCACTAATGGTATCTGTTCTTAACAGCCTTGGATCTTCAAACAAGTTTTCATTGCAGCACAAGAAAGGTAAAATCCAGGAAGAGACCTGATGTGTACTGAAGTCAGAAACCTGTTGGTTAAGAATGCTGCTAGGTTAAGGTGATGGAATATCTTGTTACATCCATTTCTCTCATGTAAAAGTACAGTTTTAGGGAAGTGGCAGTGCCGTGGACTCTCAAATTCACTCTGTCAGTTTTAAAAGGTCATTATTTAGATTACTGAGCACTGTATATTCCATACAATTTACATCATGACTCTTCATACTTTCAGTTGTCAGTTTGAGTGAAAGTATCTCAGATATAACTAGCCTTTGATAGCTGTTAAATCTTGCATGTTGCAGGACTGCTATCACCCCATGTTGTTCTCAAAAAGATTCAGAAGCCTGTTTAAAAATATTTATTAAAATGCTGGGCTGAATATATTTACAGCTTTTTAATTGTCATATTAGTCTATAAGAATTTGATGTAGTCCTATGCAGTTACATGAATGGACTGGTTTTCATTTGGAAGTAGAGTTTTATGATGTGTACGCTGCTTTCCCAAAATCTCTGGAGCTGTCAGGTCGTGTGCATCCTGTGTCCATGGTACTAAGTAAAGGAGGGCCAAGAAGGGGCCATTAGTACTCACTATAAGTGCAAATGTCTGCATCGTGGCTGAATATCCTAGGACTTGTCTTCCCTGTAGGACTGCCTTGACAAGAGCTAGCTGAAGTGAAATGAAGCAAAGGCAATGCTGTCTAACAGTGGCATGATGCAGATAATTTGGGATCCACTCCCTCTTCCATTTGTGTATATTTTTTCTTACATTGCTCGCTCAACTTTCTAATGAAATCCAAGTTATTTTTATGTATAATTTATTACTGAGTTTTTACTATTACATCCATTACAGAAAGAACAAAAATATGGTTAAATCAAAGCTGTAATTAACTTACTAGATCAATGATTCCCATTAGTCACATCAGCAAATAGATTTAGTGGATAACCATTTTTGTTTTGATTATATGGCTGTAGCTGAAAGATACTCCATCATTTTAATTCCTTCTTGATGAAATTTAAGGAAGGATTCCCAGACAGTGTTTTAAATCATGAGGGTGCTGATCTGGTGAAAGTATCTGTGGATCATAAATTTACACTGGATTTTTTTGCTTGGAAGATGAACTAAGGGATTAAATCTTGCTGAATCCTCCAGAATAGAAAGGTTGTAAAAGAACTCTGAATTCTCCTTGGTCTCCCAAAGAAGTTGCCTTGTAGAGTGTGGCCACTTGTTAAAAGGTATATAAGGCTGGATACCTGTCTTCTTAGAAGAAAAAGCCTTGCAAAGATGGACAATTTTGAAGGACAAAGTGTGAGGATTTGAGGAGACAGTTGTAGAAGAAAAATGACAATTTTTAGAATAAAAGCCTTGACGGTTCAGGAGCCATTTAAAAAGTGGTTTTATTTCTATTTATGATAAAAATCTGTGGTCATAAATAGCTATGCAAATTGCATCATTTTAGTTCTATCACTGGAGCTCCTTTATTTCTGGTAAAAATCCAGTAAATCCAATAGTCTCAAGAGATCTGTCTGCAGTAGAGATGCATTATTTTATCCACAGATTTTCTCAACTATGTAACTGTCTTGGGGTGACTTTATGAGTATCCCCCTATCACCTGCGCTACGCCCAGACATGAATCCTGTGCCTTTTATGTCGCTTTAAGTTGGATTTAGGAGAGGGGGGAGCAGCAGCCAGGCAGACTTTGCAAAGCAATTTGTGCTTCAAGGACACTCCGCTCCCCCGGGTTCTGCTGCGGCAGCAAGAGGGAGGAAGCACCCTTCCTGCTTTTAGCCACTCTCGGCTCTTTTTCTCTGGAGAGAGACTGCCTGCGAGCTGAGGCAAACTTTCTGTTCCCTGGAACTTTGGTTTCTTCTACTCTTCTGGACTGCTCATCAACACCAGAACATCATCTGGGAGGCCCAGAGGGGCCCACACTGAACCCCAGCTCTGGAGAGGAGAGAGACCACACCCACAGAAAAGACTCTGAAATTTACCAGGTTCTCTCCACAGCGAGAGGTTTTATTATTTAGCATTATTCTTTTCCCGTGCCTGCGTGCACTGTGTTGTTAAATAAGTACTTTTCTTCCTTTTCAGTTTCCTCCAAGGAATTTCTTCCCANTTTTCACTTTTTCCTCTGAGGAATTTTTTTCCTGAACCTGGTGGTGGAGGGGCAGCTGAAACCTGCATCTATCAGAGGACATTTTTCCTCCAATTTCTCTCAAACTGGGGCAGTAACAAACACTTTCTCAGGAAAAATCAGATGAGAAAGCAGGCTATGGAACTTGAAGTGGTGTCACTGGTACGTTTTTGGAGGCTGACTTGTAACATCCCAGTTGGTGCACAAATAATCTGTGTCCTTCCACAGCAGAGTTTGAGTGTGTTTTGCTGAAAGCAGAATCTTGTCACATTGAAAAATCACAGATTGAGAGTGAAGGGGTAATATATTGAAAGAGTGTAGGGTAGTTATCAATCGTGACAAGTGATAAGAAACCAATGAGATAAAATAGCTGAGCCTTTTATTTCTTCCATAAATTCATACATATATATGGGAAAAGGATGATCTTAAAGCTATTTTCAGTTTCATGGATTGTTTTGTTTATGTTCAGCTATAATCCTTACAGTTTTATGAAAGTACCTCATGCTGTGTCCCTTATTGTAAATCATTAATGACATGATTGCTATGAGATAAGCAAGATTAAGATTACATTATCCCATTGGTATCAGGTGCTTTTGCTTTGCATTATTCACTGAATACATTTTCATTTGGGGCAGATTTTTTTGAAAGCTATTTATTTAGTTATAGTAAGTGTGGATATGAGATATGTTGATTTGAGCTTTTATAGATGTTATTATATAGAATGAATAGATAGGAAAGAACAGCAGCACTAACTGCACCAATTTTAGTATAAAAATTGAAAGTAGGTCAAATAATTGCAGCATTTACTTTGGTTAGTTAAAAGTAGGGAAATGGAAACTTGTTTAGAAATATTTTTAAGTTTAGAATGGGATGTGAGAGAGACAACCCAGTTTAAGGATAACAAGGAGTATGAGAAGGTAGAATACAGTAATAACCTGTCCAGAAGCAGGCTTGGATACCAATGATAAAATAAAGAAGAAAATTATCAAGGTAATGTCAGGGACTGTTAATGATCAGCAGCTTGGTTTTATTTCTAAACTGAAGGCGCATTGGTGGAACATGGCTGTGACACATGAGGCGCATGGTTTTGTTTTTTTTTGTGGTAAGTACTCAGTGTGTATCTAAGCTTGACCAGGCAAACCTGCTGTCATGTATTCCACAGGATTGTGACAAACTCTGGAAGGCTTGTGACTGGGAAAGATGATACAGCAGTTAAGGACCATCATCTTTAACTTCTTCAGAACTGCTGGTCCAGTGCCTCATAACAGTGGATTGTCTCCTCAGCCGTAGTTTCTCAACAGGAGAACAGATTATCACTGCAATTCTGCAATGTTTTTAAAAGACAAGGATGCAACATACTCCTTGGTTAAGCCTGGCTTACCATGTGCTCCCTTTTTTTCTCGTCTATTTGTCTAAAAGAAGCCTTAATGAGGAATCCAGAAAGCCAAGGAATTAACTACTAAAAGATGACAATACTTTGATGAAGAGTATGCAAATGTGAGTGTGGGCTCAGGCTGTGTAGGCATTGATTACAGGATCTAAAGCAAGTGCACTGCAGAGTTTTATGAGCTGAACAAGGACCCCAGTCCATGGTCAGAGTTTGCCAGACCATGGCTCTGGACAATCAGAGTGGAAATGCTGACTGAGTTGTGCTTATCCCCATTTGACTGGGAAGCACTTGGTATTCTGACTGTAGATTTTTCCATCCCCCATATTGTAAAGATCAGGTATTGGTCATAACATCCAACATAGATTATGGGGGTTTTGTTCTGTTTCTTTTTTCTGTTAAAAGAAATTTTGGGTTTAATAACATAATATGCAGAATTTTTTTGATCTTGAGACAAAAAATTCTAATGTGCTTTATTTTCAATTCACACCCTTGTATCTGAAATGAGAAGGTATGTGAGATCTTATTGTTTGGATCTTAAATCTATAGAAGTTAAATGCAAGAAGGTTAGCAATGTTGAGAAGATTCACCCATCTTTTTACTTTACAAGGACACTAGAGACAAACGTGAAATCCACTTTAAGGAAGGGAATTTTTGTAAGTTAGACCTCGTGCTCCACAGAAAGTGCAGCTGCAATTGGCATCCCACCCTCAAAGATCCATTAAACTGGATGTAACAGAAGTTTCCAGACACAGACATACAGTTGTTCTGTGGGCCTTGGTGCATTAATGCATTTGATTCAAACACAGTAGGAAAAGGTTCCAGTTTGGAGATGAAAAGAATTTGCTTAAACTCATTTGGCTTTTTAGAGACCTGAATGTGCTGTCTTGGCACAAAACATTGGCTCAATGCCTTTTTTTTTTTTATTATTTTTCACTGTAATTTAGCTATTTGTAGTAGAAATGCAAAAATATATTAACATTTTACAGAAAACATGTTAGGAAAGAAAATACTACACAGGTAAGTATTTTGCTTGTAATTTTTAAACTCGGTATTGGAGATTTTATTTTCCCAAAGTTAATCTGGACTTGAAGAACAAAGAAAGGAAAAATGGTGCTAAACCACTGATCATTCTAACAATAATTGCTCTCAATTGTTGTGGATGAGTGGTTTAGGTCACTTAGGGGTGTGTGTCCTTCCTAAAGATATAAATATTAAGCATGTAGGTGATTTTCAATGTAATCTTAAGAATCATGATAAAAGTAGTTTAGCATTCTAGAAATTCCTGTCTGCAGAACTTACACGACCTGCCCATCAGAATCCACTGATGAATTCATCTATCATTTTGAGTTTGTAATCACCAGTAATGAGCACTGCCATTCTCTTTGAAAAATCTAAAGGCCATTGCACTGTCTCTGCCCTGTGCATGCCAAACTTCCCAATAGCTAAAATTGAACTGTGAATTGCGTAAAGCTTTCCTGGAGCTACTCCCTAATTTTATAAGTTGTGATATTGGTAATGATACATATTTTTGACATGAAAATTTGTAAGTAGTGACATATTTATCTACATTACTATGTGTGACAATAGTGCTGTTTGCGAATGTAAAAGGATGCCAGTTAACATGTCTCAACTAATTTAAGTGTTGAAGTCTGTGTGCACAATAGATAATTGGATTTGTTAATACAGAGAATTTCTGCAAGAATTTATGCTTATCTGTCTTAAAGAAATGATAAACCAGGGGAATAAAGATTTCTATTCTTACCAGATAGAACTTCATGTCAGTCAGGGGTGCTAAATTTCACCAAACAAAATAAATTTTTTAAATCAATTTTTTAATATATGCTTGCTTAAAATGTGGAATTTCTGAATTGTATAGCTGTATCTCTAGTCTTGTACACTGAATTACAATGTGCCCCCAAATGTATTTCTAATTTTCTTATGAAATATAAGTTCCCTAGAGGAAAACATGTGAGTACCTCCCATATGGCCCAACCTATGAAGCTATGGAATAACTACTAATTTTCATCATTAAATGAGTTTATCTGCATTCCATATCAACATAGTACTTTATGTAGATATATGGACAGCCTACAAAACTTATTGTGATATAGCAATATTACATATGAGATATGGTTTAACATTGAAAATTTTATTTATTTGTTCTTATTTCATTAGGCTGCTAAATCTCAATGACAATATATTCAGATCAAAACAAAGTATGCAGCTTTTTGCTACTACTGTCTAATGACAGGAATAATAATTTAAAAAGCCAGTGAATATGTCAAATAGAAAAGAACAACATGAATATTTTCAAAATTAATTACAGAATCCCTATTGCCTCATTTTATCTTTGTTCTATTATAAATGCTTGTTTTACTTTGCCTATTTCCTTGAATTCTTAGATATTCAATCTGCAGAAGACAACTTTCCCCATTTCTAATCTAATGACTGCATCTATCACTTCTGCTGTAGCTCCCTATATTACACTGTTCACTCTAATACTTGAGTTGTAAGTTATGTAGAGATGAAAAAGCTATCATCATTGAATATTAGAAGGTTTTTTTGGCCCTTATTTAAAAATTTGTTTCATCTAGTGAGTCTATAACATATGACAGAAGAAATCTGACAGTCAACTCAGCAAGATACCTCAAATTTGGCCTAGTACTCAAGCCATAATTCCTTTCATCCTTCTTGAAGCTGATGCATGTATTGTATTTTTCATGTCGAATTCTGACTGACTGTTTACCCCCTGGTATCCCTGCCTTTGTTATTGTGAGGGCTCCAGGAGAGGCCCCTAGGAAAAACTCAGTCACATAATTTCTCTTGGTACGTATCTTTTTTTAATTTTCCCAGACTCCTGCTACTATAGAATGTATTGGTTAAATATAAGAAAAAACCTGTTCTATTTTTTCCCTGGATAAACATAAACAAACCCCAGTATCAATTTGTTTTGTGCTGTAACACTGTCAAGATAAACATACAGCTATATGTCACATGGTTGTTATCGCAATGACCACTTTTTATATTTCAGCATTGGACTAGTAAGGCAATTAACAACACTCAAAATTACAGAGAAAATGTTTCTATTAATCAGAAAATTCATGCATTTCAAGCAAATACCTAATTTATACCTTATTCCTGAAACTGTACTCACCAAAGGAACTAGACTGAATAGGTGGATATCAATGAGGGGCCTGTTTATTTTTTTGTGGGGGGTGGGGAGAATGATACCCTGGTATCTCGTATGAGTGCCCTACTGTAACTACTTTGACATTAGGAAGAACTGCAGAACCTGATGCTGAATCCTGTTATTTAGCACACATAATTTTTAATCTTTCTATCTCAATTAATGGAAGCTGTTGAAGGGATGATGCCAGTACCAGAAGGATTTTCCAGGGACTACGTTTAGTAAGACTTTCATAGGAAGACTAGAAAAATCTTGTGAGACTGGGTACTTTGAGGTGATAAACCTGAAGCAGGTCATTTCTTCATTTACCCCCGTGAGGGAATGCAGCTCAGAGGGATGCTTTTAGAGCTGTACCTTTCACTGAAATTTGGTTGTGTTTAATTTTGCATGGAGCTTATCCAGTCACTTGATAGTTTAACAGAAGTAGTTAATAGCTATTCCACTTGTCAGAAAAGGAAAATCTGAGCATGCTGAAAACAATCAAATATATTAAAACAAATGCTCAATTTTCACAGAAGAAGGACTTCAATTATCTATTTTAAGTTATTGCTTATCAGTGACATTGCTGATCATTGCTATACCTCTAGGTGGCAAGTAATAATTTCTTCTTGAAAAATGAATGTTGGGAACCACTGTGTATTGTTTAGCAAATGCATAGCAAAGCAGTCTTCAAAAGCTGAATTTTCATACTGTTCTAAGGTTATCGGACTACCTTTTGATTTAAGTTTTACTGATGGGTGAACAATTAAATGATTATCATCTTACTGTGATAATTCCTGTCTTCTGTATTTTGTTTCTATCATTAAATCTCAAAGCAATTTGCAGTGGAAGTCTGTATTGTTATTACTGCATCTCAGGAAAAGCAGAAGTAAAGTGACTTGTCCAGCATACAGGGGCTGAATTAGAAAGGGACAGGTAAGTGCTTAAGTTCTGTTGTCTAGTGGGACAAGATGTCTCCCATGTACAGGAGAGCGCAGAGGGGAAAATCCTCTTTGTTTCATCTCAATTATGCCATAGGTTAGATCATTGCTTAAGGGGGGAAAAAAAAGCAATGGCCTGATTTAACAGCAAATGCTGGATATAGAGTGACTAAAAGCTTGGCATGATTAAGCACTTACTTAGACTATATGGTGGTTTTATGCACCTATGCTGTGCATCTGCCATCATTTACCAGGATTTTAACTGGGATATTTTAAGAAAGAACCAAGATCCCCTTTTAATTTTCTTAGGTTCTGATTGGGTGCTTATGCTTTAGTTAAAGCAATATCCCATATATTATTATATTATCCCATATATAATTATTCAAAATAATTATGAAATTTATGTCTTTACTACAGCAGACTTGAGTAAATGGGTCAGTCCTCTGAAAATGCAGTTTTCTGAGTTAATTAGTGAAAGAAAATTCATCCTTTCTTCTGCTCATTGCTAATTTTCCTCTTGGTAAAAAATTCAACAGCTCTCTATGAGAGCCACTCAAAGAACACTGTACCCCTTTGGCACAGACTAGTAAACAAGTCCCACAGAGCTTAGAAGATTATCAGCTGCTGAGGAAGCAGACGTTTGACTGTGAGCCTGTAGACATACTCAGCGGGGTGCATAAAATAAGGTAAAAATAATTGTGCCAATGTGTCTGGTTGAGAAATTCAAAATTCCAGCAAGTGAGAAAATAAACAAACATATGAGATGGAAAATTGCAGTAACATCAGAGTGAGGTGGTTTGTGGATGAGCTGCTTCAGAGTATATTTTTGCTGTTAGCAAAATTTTGCAGAGAAGAGCAAAAGAATTGTGTTGTGGATATATGACAGAAAAGAAAGAAAAGTATGGGAAAACTAAGTTGTAACTGAAAGTATAATTTAAAAGTGTTGTAGATGGGAGAGAGAAAGCAAAATGACGACATTGCTCTTCAATAGGTATGAAGAAACACAAAAATCAGTGAACTGCTTTATGTAATTTGTACCAATAATTCCATTTACCCTTCCTAAACTCTAACTCCAGTATGAAAATAATGACCTTATATCAATTATAAATTGTGAGAGGAAAAGAAATTCGTGAACTAAAATAATAAAGAAGTCACTTTAGGTTTTTATGTGTCTTAAGACCATATGTTCCATAGCTTTTAGCTCATATCTGCATAAGGTGTGAGACTCCCCACAGTAGTGCCTTTGAACCTCTAAACTTTGCACTGGAGTAAGAGGAGAAGTGTGGAGAATGTGTTGTACCAAGATCTCAAAAGTTAAAGGCCAACATTTGTGAGGCTGAGGTTCCCAGGACATGGATGGTGCCAAGGAGAAAGTTGCGGAGGACGCAGTGCTGTGGCAGTGCCGTGCTCCCCTTGGCATGCCTTTTCTGATTCCAGTGCCCCTGGAGCTCTGGGCTTTGTGGTTTTCTCCACCCTAACCCTAAGCATAACCCTAACCCTAATGGTAGCAGCCCATTTGTGAGGCAGTGGTTCCAAGGGGAGCATGGCACTGTCACAACGTTGCTCCATCCACAACTTTCTCCTTGGCATCACCCATGTCCTTGGAACCTCAGCCTGACAAATGGCTGCATTTATTGCTCTGCTCAGGGTTGGGGTTATGCTTAGGGTTAGGCTTGAGAAAACCACAAAGCCCAGAGCTCCAGGGGCACTGGAACTGCAAAGGGCATGCCAAGGGGAGCATGGCACTGCCGCAACATTGCTCCCTCCGCATCTTTCTCCTTGGCACCACCCATGTGCTGGGATCCTCAGCCTCACAAATGACTTCTTTTACTGCTTCATTTAGGCTTAGGGATTACCCTTAGGTTTAGGGCTGAGAAAACCACAAAGCCTAGAACTCCAGGGACACAGCATCTACAAAAGGCATGCCAAGGGGAACACAGTACTGCCACAACTTACTCCCTCCACACCATTTTCCCTGGCACCACCCTTTTGCTGGGATCCTCAGCCTGACAAATGGCTGCTTTTAATACTACGCTTAGGGTTAGGGTTACGCTTAGGGTTAGGGTTGAGAAAACCACAAAGGCTAGATCTCCAGGGACACTGCAAGCAGTATGCGGCAGAAGAGACTGAATTTTGAGACCTTCAAGCTATTTAAATACTACTCACAAGACCTAATCTGTGGAACATCAGGGCAAGTGATAGTTTGTGTCCAGTGAATGGTGGCCTAAGGACAACATGTGTGTAAAACCTCTGTGTGGGTATGTCAGCCTACTGTGATGGGGTATGGAGGCCCAAATAAGGCACAGGTGTTCTGAGGAACAGTATGATCCAGGGGGTGGCTTGCGGGCACATCTGGACTTATGCTGACAAATTAAAGGAGGCAGATCTGGGTTTGCAGGCATCTTAACTTCCTGTTTCAGTGGAATAGCATCCAACATAATCATTGAAAAGAGTCAGAGCACATACGGTGAGCCTCAATATGTACGTATGGTCATTTCAGTCGTGGAAGAAACCCAGAGCAGAAAGATGAGAAAATAAATATTATGTGAGGAAACTGTAAAATGAGAAGTCAGGTAATGTTTGAACAGCTTTGTCGCCTATTTTCACCTTGTGCATACTCACTCCAGATTATCCATTCAACACACTTTGATGAATATTCTTACAGATTGTCCACAGATTGTTGTTGCTGTGAGTTGCTTGATTTCCTCTTTTTCACAGGGTGCCTTGACTGTGCTGAGAGCTACTGCTCCTGTAGCACTGCCTCACTGCTTTCCTTGGTATCAGTTTGGCCTTACATCCATAGGAAACAAATAAGTCATGAACATATGATTCATTTGGTTTTCTTTTCTTCACTGATTTGCCCTCTTTCTGCATGTTGCAACAAGTTTCCCGTTGCTTTTGGTGTCTGCTAAGTCTTTCATTGACCAGAAAGAGATCAAATACAAATAAACGAACTTTTGTGACATGCAAAATCCTCTTGTAGATTGTCTTCTCATTTGCAGTAGATTTTGTATCACTTCCTTTTCTACAATATTCTAGATAGCAATGCGCAAACACATTTGGGCTTATTTGGATTTACTGGGATCACCAATACATGGTGATATGGACTTACTGAAGTGAGTCTGACAAAGGGTTGCTTGACAATTAGGAGATTGAAGCATCTTTTTCATGTGGAGAGTCTGAGAGCTGTGACTGTTCAACCTGGAGAAGAGAAGGCTCAACAGGGGACCTTATCTGTATATGTTCCTTCTTGTGGAAGTGAATGAAGACAAGGAAACCAGGATCTTTTCAGCAATGTCCACTGACAGGACAAGAATCAAAGAGCACCAATGAAAAAATACGGAATTCCATGTTAACACAAGAAAGAAATTTTTACTCTGAAGGTGACGAAGCACCGGTGCAGACTGCCAGGAGACCAAGTGGACATGGTTCTGGGTAACTAGTTCTAGGTGGCCCTGCTTGACTAGGGGAGTTGGACTTAGATGACCTTAACAGGTCCCTTCCAACCTGAACTATTCTATGGATCGGATTTTGTGCAGTTCCTTTTGCAGTTTTCTCTAACTAATACTTGCCTGAAAATCAAATTAATATTACATGGCTATTCTGTAATTATTTGTTCGCCAGCAATCTTTCTCTCTTGTAGTCCTGAAATGTTTTAAGCCTTTTTCTCCTCTCCATTATATCATATTTAGAGTTCCATGAGAATATTTTTCAGGGAACTGATGTTAATAACACTTATAATCCTCTAAATGTAGACATCAAATGCCACAAAGTCAAGGGCCTGATTAATTTGTACTAGCAAAACCACTTAAGAGTCCTGCATTAAGCTGGCTGTTTTAGTCCTCTCTGAAATAAATATTTGTTAGTAGAGGTTTCTCATCTCTGTGTTAAAATGATCAAATAATGTAACATATGTGTGGTCCCTTCCCTTCTTGTACTCTTTGTCACCTCCTCAGAACTTTTGTTCTTCAGGATCAATGCTGTATTGATGGGAAATTTTCCCACTGTATCTCAGTCCACCTGTTTTACTAAAGAGATTTAGTAAAACCAAAAATTCTGATTTTCAGTTTTTGTGTCAGGTAATTTTATACAGCTCTGAATCAGAGTCTAGGTGTTTGCATTTTTTTATGACACAGTTTTAGACTCTTCATTTGACACATCTCTGTATCTATTGCACTCTGAACATTTTGAATTCTACATAGAGACCCTGTGTTCCTCTAAATGTATCATTTCTGTTTGTAAATAGTTTTTCCCCCATCTTGACTTGTCCTGCCTTTTTATTTTTACTGTTAAAGGAATGTGGGGGAAGTGACAATGCAAATAGAGCACTGTGCTTTGCAGATGAACACTGTCAGGCCATGCCACCAGCTGCAGGGTCCTCAGCTGCTTATTCTTCTGGTGTTTTCTTCTGCATGCTTCATACTGTTCCTTGGCTGTTCTGCTTTTCTTCATGGAGCTGTGAGAGAAGTGGATGGAAGGATGATTCTGGTTCTTCTTTAGTCTTTCCATCCATCAAAGGCATTGTGAAGATGCAGCATTGAAAAAATATTGTTTCCTGATGGTACTTTAGTCTTGCTTTGTATTTCTTAATGTGGTCTTAGAAAAAATTGTTCTGGTAAATTTTTTTTATGTTTCCAAACACAATTTCCAAATACAATGTCTACAGAATCAGGAATCAGCACTGCAGGATCTCTCTCTGCTACTTTGGCAGCCTGTGGATTAGCAGCAATGGCTTGAATCTAACTTCCAAATTAAATAGTAAGCTCTTCTGATCAGAGAACTAGTGTCTACATCAGGAGTTAATTATCCTAGTCACTCCTTATAGTCAATGTAATCAATATCCTGTGTTTTCAGATGAAAGTAAATCTAAGGAAAGTAACATGAGCTGTGTATCCAGCAATGTCTCTTTCTCCTTATTGGGGTGAAGCAAGGTTAGCAAGCTAGCTTACATAGAGGAAGTTAAAATTAAGCAAGGTGAATCCTACCAGATCTGTCAGCTGGTTATTTTTTGTGGTGATGTACATTCACCCTGCATATTGCACTGCTGGTTCTGACAGAGGCTCTATAGGTGATTAAACAGAGAACACTTGTCCCTTTTGTGCAAAGAAAATCAAATGAAGGGAGGAGAAGGAATAGAAATGACCATGACTTGTGTCCTGAGACAAAGTCAGTAAATAATACTCAGCTGTCATTTAGGTAATTAAATAAAATAATTTCCTGTCCAGAGAAATTACTCATTAATTCCATTTTTGATGTCTCAATTTGATCCAAGACTTGTAGGAAAAATCAGTCTAAGTGGATGGAATTTGCACAGTGTTGG
>WEIT01035539.1:2376-16944 GCA_013389985.1 Dryoscopus gambensis
AATGCCTATCTGCATGAAGGCTTACTCTGCAAATGTCACCTATGAACTTGATTGTAATATGCATGACAATTATGAATGTTATCAATATACAGTTATGAAAGCTTCTTTTACCCTGTATTACTAGGCTGCTGAATGTCAAAGTATATTGGATAAGGATAAATGAAGTGGGTTTTTTTTCTGATTTGGATGGAGTGATTATTTCTAATGGTGCTACCTTCTTAATTCCCGTGTTTATTCTTTGTAAAGTTCTCTCTGTAGGCTGGGTGAATCAGGGGATACTGATGTATTAAGAAAATAGTATCATTTTTGTTGAGGAAGTAGAATAATTTCAAGGGGAGAAGTACTCTAGGAGGGAAAAAATTTCACCGCTGAAAACATGTGTTTATTCTTCAGTAGATATCCATTTGTATTGTTTTGTTGGTAGCAGTACTTTGCAATTCATTAATTTTTGAACTTTCATCTTTCTGCCCATTGATGTTTCAGTCAGTGTGGGTTGAATTAGAAACTATGTTTGAAAATGTAAAACCCTCTGACTCCTTGGATGAAACTTTGTATGTTGACACTTCTACTGTCACAGAACATAACACCATCCACATAACACCTGGGTAATATACATCTTTTATAAAACTACGTTTTACTGTTTTCATGAAAGTAGTCCTTTAAAAAGTCTTCTGGTTTGTTTAGGTCATTAATATTTCATTAAGATTGATTTTCTTGAACAAGGATTCATAAATGCTTGGCTCCTCAAAGTAAAACAGACCAGTAGGAACAATTTAATGAGGCAAAAGATGAAACATAGGAATTAGGAGAAGCAACACCCAAAAGATTGGATTTGCGGATTAGGTTTAAAATTCTGTGAGTATGACAGAATGTTTGTACTGAATGAAATAGTATTGAATGATGCAAGTTAAGCAAAAGCTAGCAGTCCATTTCAGTAATTATGTAGACTGTGTTAACTTCTGTTCACTTTTTTTATTTTGATAAGTGTGTTACTAGTTTATTTTGATTATGCTCTGGTTGATAGACAATTCTGCTATGATACAGAATAATAATGCAGAAGGTAAGCTTCCTTCTAAACTCAGCATCTCTTCGTTTAAAATAGCCAGACCGAAATGGAATTGCTGATGAGAGCTGCACTGTGAGTGCAGAACAGTCTTTTCCTAAGCTGGAGCCTGTAATGCATGGCTAATTGTTTCCAAAGAAAATTCTTGACTTGTCCAGACAGCTTCTGTCATGTGACAATATATCTAAGGCCCACAAGTAGGATCCAGTTAGTACAATTTAAATTCAGGTAAGTAACACCTTTTTAGTTAATAGCAGTTTTTACAGAGAAGGAAACCATTGACAAATGATCACTTTTTGGGGACAAATTGTAGATTTTTATAATGTTTATCGAAACATGCTTTTTTGTTGTTGCTTACTCCTCATTTATAGCTCAATGATTGAAAGTTACTTTGCCTCATGTTGCAAACTAGACTTAGTAGTCAGCTGAAGACTTTTTTTGTTACAGTATTTTAGGTTTATGAATACATTTTTTAAGTCACATTTAGAAATGTTTCAAAAAGTCAGATATCCTGATGCAATATAACTGATACTTTTAGTGGCTGTATGTTTAAACTGGTTTCATTGTGCTGATATAAATATCTAACTCATCCATCCAAGTGTTTATCTCTGATCCTTTTATGCTAGCAACAGGCTTTCTAACTCGTTAGGATATGCAGTGTACCTACTGGTTAATATTGTCGATGAGCAGTTTGGTTCAGTGAGAAAACAGGGAATGCAAAGTAGTTCCTGATTTGAAAAGTGTAACCCAGATTCTTGTTTTCATAAAGGATGGAGTATGGCAATCAGAATATGAACTCATTCCAAACATAAATTTGAAAGAGAGTAGTAAACTACAAAACAGTGCCTAAATATGGTGTGCTAAATTAGACCTGTGTAACTCATGTTGCTTTGAAAGAATTTACAGAGAATTGCATCAGACTGTGTGCGCTTATGAAAGACCTGTTAAATGTATGAAGCAGTAATGGTAAATAAGTCACTGAAAGGGTGTTGCCATCAAGAGGTAAAACTTAAACCCCAATATTTTGGAGTATGTTAAAAATCCATTTCAAGCAGAAAATGGGTAAGCAATAATTTAACCTAAAACTGGATATTAAAGAAGCTGCTACTTATAGAGAGACTTGATGTTAATTTTGCCTGTTGGGCATCTCTCCTCTCACAAAGAGTTTAGAAAGATAGGGTTGCTGCAATTTCCACTGTTGTAACATTCCTCTTCAAATATGCTAAGTCCAGGTGAGAGACTCAAAGCTTAGAAGCCAGTACTGTGTTCACAGGGTGCTTTGGGAGAAGATAGGAATAAAAGGACATTTTTAAGGCTGCACAATTGTATATATGCATATTTAAGAATATTTAACCATGTCTGCTAAATTACTGAGGCTAATCTATTGTTGGATTATAGAATATTATTTAATACATCGACATTGGTTTTTCCTGACCTGACCCAGAATTGGAATGGACTCCAATATAACTTTTTTAAAAGCATTTCTTAAGTTGTATGTATTATAAGCTAATAAAAAAAATTGTTAACCTATCTATTAAGCCTTACCATTTTTCATCTGTGTTCGGGGAGGGGGATGGTAGGGAGAGGAAGAAAAGGAAAAACCTGAGAAACTGCTGTATTGTGCAATTACTTCCAGTTGATACTTTTAGTCTAAATGAGGGGGGTGGGTGAGAGGGGAGAGAAAATGATTTTGCGTAATTTAGGTGACTCTAGGACTGGAGTTACCAAATTACAGGCATTACCTGCCCTAAATGTTTCAAACTGGTTTTTCATTAAGTCCACATTTGGAGTTCTTTAAGCTTTTCAAGGCCTGATGATAGTAGGATTTATTAAATGTACTATCATTATGGTTGAATGGTGATGTTTAAGCTGTTTCTACTCTTTCATGTTTTATTCACATGTGCTCTCAAAGAAGATAGGGTTTCCATCTAGTTAAGGCAGACACCACCTATTCAGAAAGGAATCATTCCCATCCATGCAATTCACGTGTTTTTCAGACCATCCAATATGAAATGCTGGTTAACCTGAACCTTATGAACCAAAACTAAGTCTGCACTCTCCGCCATGCCCAGGATGGCCTTGGTTCTCGTAATTTGGCAGCTTTTCCTTGCATGAAACATTTTAAGCTCTCTGGTTACTCTAGATTGGAAGTCTTGACAGCCTCTTTATAATGTGTGTGTGTATAATGTCTGTAACATATATGAGGGGGTGTGTTAGACATGCTCATGTCCCAACGTGCGAGTGGGGAGGGGTACTCCTGCCCGGCGCTGTGAAGCATTCCCCGTTTTGTAATGTGGGCTTGCAAAGCGGTATGATACAATGTTGCTGAGCAGAAAAGCGCACGATAGATTTAATGTAGCCAATTGTGTACTTCTGAAAAAAAGAGTAACTGTTCAGTGTGAGTTAATTTTGGATTTTTTCAGCATCTCTCTTTTAGGCTTTGTGCTGCATTCTTCTAGACAAATGCGTATTCCATGTGGGCCACTGTTCTGCTAAATGCTCTCAGTTCTCCTTTTGCAATCAAGATTATGTTGCTAAGGAGATTTTGCTTTTATTGGTGCCATTGATTTGTGTTAATACGTTTTGAATACCTCTCGGTATTCTTCCGTAGACAAGGCCAAAAGAAAAACTTCCCTGAGTTTCCCGATTTACATCACAAATGGAGCGGTGGTGTAATGAAGCCGATATAAAGTGGGCAGTTGAAAGGGAACTAAAGAAGGGCACTCAAGTGAGAAATGAAGAAATGTGCCGAGAGCGGTCTGCGGGCCGCCTCCGGCCCAGCTGCGGGAGCGGGCCGGGCCCGGCGCCGGGGNGCTGGGGAGCGAGCTCTGGGGAGCTGCAGGAGCGCGGCCGCGGCCTCGGCCTCCGCAGCGATCCCCTCACCACCCACCTTCCTTGTGCCCTGCGGCCGGGCCCGTGCACAGTATCCCGGCTCCCCGCGGCTCTCGGATGGGGTACAGAGTAGCACCGGGACCCGCTTTGTCGTTGCACCGCCACGGCCAAGCTGAGCTGAGAGTCTGCACTCGGGCAGTCGAGGGGCTGGTGGGGCTGTCTGGGCACTGCCTTATGCCTGCGAGCCTGCCTGTCCTTTAAAAAGAAACAGAAAAACACCACCACCCTGAAAAAGCAACTCCACCAGAAAAACAAATAACCTCTCCCTCTTCCCTCAATTAAACCCAAGAGTTTAAAATAAAAAGAATAATTTAAAACCATCCAACGGCTTTTAACCTTGTGTCCATAGATGGCTCCACTGAAGACAAGCCTCAGGAGGACATTAGGCCTCCTGCCCTCATGTATGAGGACAAGGACCTCCATTGCCTGCTCTAGCTCTTCTATGTTACATAGGTAAGATCCGGAATGACTCAAAGACCAGGTAGTTTATTTATATGAAAAGATTATTCAGAGAACATTCAGACCAAAAAGCCAAAGAATGTTCCCATATTCCAGGGTTTGCCATCACTGCCTGTGGTGGTCTAAAACCCCTGCCCCCCCTGTTTGATGTCAGAGCAGTAGAGAAGGTCTGTGTCTGTCCACAAACAAGGTAAAGGAGCAATGTTTGTATGTGCAAAGCACAGTGCTGGTTGCAGATATTCGGAGATGAGGCTTTCTCTTTTGCAGCCCCCTGGTATGATGGGAAGCAGTGTGAGCACTGTGCTATGTGCACGTAAATGAGCTGGGATGGTAACTGCTTTCAGGCACCTCATTTAGATTTTGGTCGTTGCCAAGATAGAGGTGACCCAAATTTGCAGATTCACGTGACTGCAGATCCAAATAAGCAAATGTGATTTATATATAGAAAGGATTGCTCTATCTTTTAGGAGACCAGCAGTCTCCTTTATGATATATATTGCTTACTGTGAAAATCTCCCATCGCATTTATGTAGGCTCAGCTTGTTTCTTCACATTGGTCAACCCAGAAGTCTTTATTCTTAGGCTGTGGATCATATTATATGTAGAATAAACTTTGTCTTGCATTCTTGCCCTCTGCAGTACTAAGCCTCTGCCAGGAGGATGAAAATACAGACTTGCTGAATGGATGGGAGTAGAAGAACTCATCCTCTTTACTAATTTGTGAGGGGGCCTGTTGAGGACTCCAGGTGTTAAGTGACTTTCTCCTGTTTGTGTGCCTTTGAAGATCTGAATCTTGAGTAATTGTTTAATAAAATGAGAGAAATTAATAAGGATAACTATTCTGTCTGAATGATGCAAAAATCATTTTAGCAGTGGGTCTTACTCAGGATTTCATGCTATTCTGGTTTAATTTCACAGTTCTAAGTGAAATACTTCATCATGTTTCCAGAGTGTGTGCCAAAATGCATCTCTAATTTAGTTTTTTCATACCTTTTGCAACACATTCTATGGAAAGGGCCTGTTTTTATATGAGATAATGAGTTTTGAGGTTAATGAGGATAAGGCCCAGAATTCGTACTGTATTGTGTGCCATTGAGTACACAGTAAAAATAAATTGAGAAGCAGACACTGTTTTAAAATCCTCTTTCATTTAGGCATTTTGTTTAGCATTCAGAACACAGCCACATTGCATGATTAGCTCGTTTTAATGACTGTCCTCTAATCAGTTAAATGGAAGTATATGAAAAACTTAGTATATTTGTGTAGACAGTGTTTACATTGTTACACCTCAGCTAAAAGGATACTTAGCACGTACGATGCAGCTAAGAGAAAAATGTGGAAGGCCGAAGAAACCTTGAAGACAATTGGATCCAGCCCATTCTTTCTCTCCCTACAATGCAAGCTCTGATGACTTAGTATTTTAATTAACGTCAACCCTTACCGTCAGTGCTCATGGGAACAATCATTAAACCAACACAAAAACATTTTAAATGGCTGGCAACCTACCAGATACTGAGCTAAGCATTCCCATGGTAGAGGGGATGGTTTCATAGCCAATTCTGTGCTACATTAAGTAAGTGCTCTGACAGGACTGACTAGAAAGGCTATTATTTTCATACTAAACAGTGCAGTATGGTTTCTAAGTTCTATTATAAAATGTTTTATATTTACTTCCCAACACTAATATCGATGTTATTTATATGGATGTCGTTGAAGCTTACTCTTTGTTGTTACTAAAACAGTATTTTTTCCTTCTGTTCCCGCCTTTTTTAGTTTCCTTGCTGCTAAACCAAAACCACATCGATTTTATTCTTTTCTCTCTTAAAATGTGCGTGATCAGATACAGCCTAAACCAATAACTGGTTTCCAGTGTAGCTTGAAAAACTGGTAGCCGAGTTTTAAATTCTAGAATTTTAAAATTGGACAAGTTGTATATTATTGTGTTTGTATTCTGTTACTTTTGCATGGTAGGAACTGGGTTGTGCCTCTACCTACCTAATAGATACTCCGTTGTCCTCACTGCTACAATATTTGCTTGTCAAGTATACTAAGTAGCCTGATCTTTCTTATTCCTCGAAGGTCTTTTTCCCTCCTCCCATCCTCTGTGTTTGCTGTTTGCTCAAATTGTTTAAACGTGGAGCTCAATGACAGGCTATTAGCGCTGACTGGAGCCACACATAATGTGGCCACATGTTGTGTAAGCTTCACAACTTGTCTGCTAATTCGCCTCAGGCCTGACCTGAAATACCCTTGCTATTCTAGCTCTTAGCCCTTCCCCGGCACAGACAGACACTCATGCTAACTCGTATGACACATTGGTGAGGTCTTTGACTTGGGGCCAAATCCTGCCTCACTTTGTGCCAAAGGTTGTGCCGTGGCAGTCAGTGAATCTGCCTGAGGAGGGGAAGAGGACAGAGCCAGCTGTGCTGTAAGGATGGGGATGAGGATAACTCTTCCTCTTCTGGTGCAACCCACCAGGAGTGAAAGCCCACAGTTGAAGTGTGTTGGGCAGGCAGTGCAAGAGGCACTGCCCTCCTCTGCTCATTGCTCTGTGAATCCCACTGATGGATCACTAGGGAAAATACAATTTCCATAGAAAGTCCACAAGCTATGAGGAAGTAACATGGCAGGGGAAGCCCAGACAGGCAAGCAGAGAGTGCTCTCTGTTTCATTCTTGTCATTAGGCTCTCTGACGCCACTATGATGGGTACAAAAAGGAGGGATGTTTTAGTCAAGTTGGGGGAAAAAAAGAGCAGTCCATTCAGGAAGATGATGATAATCAAATACATACTGAGGAGCTCAGAGAATGTACTCATTAGCAGAGGAGCATATTGGGCAGAAAATAAATGAACCCAGAAGGATCCAAGCCATGGAAAGTGAAAAGATTATTGCAGATGTGTAGCACTGGTATCCAAAAGGGAAATTATTTGGAGAAATGGATTTCAGGTTATGATACTGATTAGGAAGAAGAGTGCGTGGTAGATTAGGCAATAGGATTGATGGGTTGATACGGCTGATAGGAGAATGTAAATATATAGAGGAAGCCTTAAAAAGGCAATGGAAGCCCCAGCAATAGTATATAAACTGTTAAAAAAGACTGTAAAGACAAGAACAGACTAGAAAAGGGGAATATGAAAGTTTTGGGAGTGTGGAATTTAGGAGAACATGGAAAAGTAAAGTTTAGTGAAAATTAGCAAATTAAGAGCAAGGAGCACAGAAAGAAAGAAAGAAAGAAAAAGAGAGTAAATTCAAAAGACCAGGAGAGAAAGGTGCTAGAAGTGAAAATTGGAAAGTTACGTGAATTAAAATCATGGGGGGAAAAGTGATGTGGTCACAGAGAAAAGTGGGGGTAAAGGGGCAGGAGAAATGTACACACGGTGTGTAGTCTGTGTTCATCTCTTCAGAAATACCTTTAAACCTTCTACAATGTGGACAGCTTTGAAAAATGCAAACCCCAGATCACTAGCTCTGTTTTGGTGTATCCATCTTCATCCTATAGGAATGCACTTTCCCACTTATGATTTTTAAATTATAGGAAGAGCTCTCACTCCATTTATTCTTCTTTCTGCATCCTGTCACCCTGAAACACTTCGAGTATTCAATCTCACACACATCTCAGAGACTGAGACCCACAACATGCTGTTTTCAGATCCTTGTTGAGCTTTTCTGCCTTCATAACCTGAACTCCCTGACTCCAGGAGATACAAGTAGCAGGGGAGGCTACTTTTTACCCTTAATAAGCTACTGCAAACATCTTTCTCCATTAAACTGTGATTTTTTTTTTTTCTCGAAGGTGAAGGGTTGTTTTCAAAAGCACTGTAATGATCTAAAGGTTTTTTTCCCCCCTCAATTCAGTTTATGACCCATATTACAAATGTAGGCTGTAAAACCTTCAGTTGTTACAATGTCCAGAAAGTTTCTGGTGAAGTCATCATCTGTTTCATAAAGGTGAAATTTGCTGCGGACAGATGAATAGTTTTTCTACCTGAGGCATATAATTAGACCAGCAGAATTTTCATGTAAATTCTTCCCCTGGGAATAATGAACAAATATGCAGAATTTAGCATGCCGTGCCAGACCACGGGCTAAGGACAGATGTTCAAAAGATCTCAAAAAAATTGAAGCCAGGCATATAAAAGCAATTTAAAGTTCATGTAAGCAAGTCTGTGACAAAGATTGTCTTTCCTTGAAATGTGTGTACAGAGTGTGCAGTGCTTTAATTTACATAGCAAATAAATGTTCTCATTTATGTAATAAAGCTTAAAAGTTTGAATTAGAAAAGTAAGCTTGTTTCCCTTTGTGCTGTACAAATATGTGTGCTAGAGATGGACCTTATTTCAAAGAATGTGCAAGTAGTTAAACAAGAGAGGCAAACAGAGAAGCTGAATACAAGCAAAATATCTTGTTAGTTCCCTTAGAAATAATGGTGCTTCTTCATCATTTCCCCCTACTCATTTCAGCCGTGCCAAAACTAGCCCTGCCTGTCACAACTGCATACCAAGCATCCTCTGTCACCCCCACAGCAAGGATTTCATTGCGGGGAGGTGTTAATCAACAGGATTCTTCTGTAGTTTTTTTTTTCCCCTTCTGAGAAGCAATTGTCTTTCTCAGGTCTGGTATGAATAAAAAGAAAGAGTAAAATCAGCATAGCTGACACAAAAAACCTAGAGACAGTTTGGTTTTCTTGCCAAAATACAAGGCATCTCAGCCCTGAAAAGTTTTGCTTCTGTCTAGTAGCATATAGATGTCTTGCTTTTCCCCATTCAGGTTAGTTGAATGTTAAAATTGATTTTCAAAGATTCTCTTTCTTTCACCCTAGTCAGCAGAGAACTGACTCAGCATCCCAACAACAATGCATTTAGAGCAGGCATTAGTTTTGAAAATGTTGTTTCAACTCTGTGAGAGACCACGGCAACAAAGATAGGATGAAGACCTTTGAAGAAACCTTTGAATACTGTTTAGAAGAAGGAGAATGGATAGGAAAAGAGATGGAAAGAGAGTAGGATTCATTTGCTTCTTAGTGATGCTACCAGTTTAAGGGGCAGTACTAATTCCTGTAATAGATGTCACTCCTGGGCAAAGAATGCTATGGAATAGCCCCAAATGAGTGCCACTTCCCATTGAGATAAAGTCTAGGGTTGTACTGAGGGTTTTTTACCCCGTGTTTGTTTTGACAAGTAGATTCTTTTGCTTTATCTCTCTTAAACAAGGCAAGTTTTAAGGCTTAAAGATTTGAGCCTTCTGAGAAATCAAAACTTCAGTCTTTGAGATTCTGCTAAGTATATTTACTCAAGATTTATGACAAATCCCACAGAAGTAAGGAGAATGCTTAATACAATTCAAATAGGCTGGAACTTACCATCTAAATAAGGACTAATCTACTGCCTGCCTGTGCTTCTCTAGGAAGGGACACCACCAGTCCCAGTGTAAAACAAAAGAGGACTTTAGGGAAATAGAAAAGTGTGAAAATCCTCAGTCTATTCATGGGTTGTCTCCTTTTAACTGACATTTCAAAAGTTATGCCCGCTCATGAGAAATGCACTTTTCAGGTTTTGCAAGTTTCATTCTTTTTATGATTTTCAGTCCGTGCTAAGAAAATCCTGTAATACTTTCTCTTGCTCTTGCTATAAACATGGAAGAATTTTGATCAAAGGAGACTGTTTTAACAGCTGTCTTTCAAGGCAACATGTGCAGCTCTCTTGGCAGCTTCAGCTTGTAAGGTTTGAAGAAAGCAGAAATCTTTGCAAAGTCTTTGCATGTTTGAGTTGTCAAAAATATTGAATATATTGTCTTTGCTTGGTACTTTCTGCGATCTCAAAGCCAAAGATAGGCAATAAAAAAGCCCTGCAGCAGGAATCCTTAATTAGTTCAAAGAAATTGGAATGATTGCTTTTTTTATATGGATTTTTTGTTGTTTTGGTTTGTTTGGGGGTTTTTTTAAGTGACCATAATCTGCCTTATCCAGCTATTTTTCGTCAGAAATAAAATTTTATTTTCTTGGATAAATATGGTCTGGGATTAGTTACAGAAGAAAAAGAGGGACTGTTGCTCTTTTTTCCTAAACAGAGAAGAGGGACTCCCCTCCCATTACTTTTTCACAGCCAGGGAAATGAACACTTCTATTATGCTGGACAATGTGGAGCAGAAGTAGCAGGTGGTGATTGCTACTAATCAGGAAGTTAAGTAATAGCCATACTTGAGCACTTTCTAAAGGATTACTGTTTATGGGAAGATTTGTCCCCTCTCTGGGCACCACTGGAAAGAAAACAGAGTGAGAAAGATGAAAAGATGCCTATTAGTTACAGATTTTCCATCCGCTCCCCAGCTCCCCACACATTGCACACACTGCCTGCTGCCCTCCCTTTACTGCCCCAACCTGGGCAAATGAGTCCAGCAGACTACCAATAAACCCGTAAGAATAGATCCTTCACTTAATCCTATCCCTGCTCCTCCATTCCCACTGAAGAAAAGCCAGCCTTTGGCTCAGCCCACTGGCTGGTGCCCCTGCGAGCTTTTGCTTGCCTGATCAAAATGGACATTGGTTCACCTGGAGTAGGCTTATAAATTGAAGTCCTCTATTTTTAACAGCGCTTACTGTCAGGAAAGGGAAAGGAAGATATTATTGCCATTTTTACTCTAGGAATTACTCCTTTATTGTCTGACAGATGCCAATAAGTGGCCTAGATTTGCCAAAGAGGTGTAACCCTATGTCACAGACCCTTCACCATAGGGTACCACAGTGTTCATCTTCCAACACAGTAAAATCACAAAATGGTTTAGATTGTGAGGGACCTTCAAGAAGCCTATGTTCCATCCCTTCTGCAGGATGGACAAGGGCATGTTTCACTAGACCAGATTGCTCAAAGCCCTGTAAAATGACACTGATCAGTTCCAGTGATGGGACACCCATGATTTCTTTGGGCAGCCTGTTCCAGGGTCTCAGCTCCCTCACAAAACAAATTCTTCCTTGTATTTACCTTCTTTCACACTGGTCACTGGTCAAATCTTGTTGGCCTTTTTATTGAAGACAGGGCAAATTTTCTGAACCTTCAGGTATCTGGCAGTTTGAGTGACATTGTTACACACCTCTAGCTTTTCTGTCTCTCACACTTTCCTCTGCTCTGACATCAACAATGACACATCATCTAGTTGCAAAAGTAGATCAAATTTGATATACAAATTCAAACCCCAGTACTGCAGAAGTCATGACCTTCTTCAATCTCCTAGCATCTCGCAGATTGCCCTCAGGACCCAGGGGAGATTAGGAAGCCAAGTACTTTGCTGAGCCAGAACGGAGTAGCTGTCCCATTGAGTTCACTGCTTTTCATTCATGTAGGACAGTAAGTGATAGGCACAGAGTGATTCAGCACTGCCTCACATCTTGGTGGAGGCTAACTTACATGTATTTTGTGTGCCTTCTTGAATTTGTCCATAAATCAAAGCCACCTCAACAGTGGTTGCGTTGGGTGTTGGATTTTTCCTCCTCTCCCTTTTTTTTTTTGGGGGGGGGGGGGGAAGGGGGAGGAAGGTTGGTCTAAAAGACTGTGCTCAGTAGGTCTGACATTTTAAAATTTTTGGATTATTCTTCTCTGCTATGAACTGCAGATTTTCAGCTCTCCCCTCTGGACTAATGCAAATTATACAAATTAGGTATAACCCCTGGACTTTGTTATACTGCCAGCATATCCTGGAAACATAAAAGAATATCCTAAAGATCACCAAGTACAGAGCCCTCTGAATTTACTACAATTCCTGCAGGACAAAACCTTCTTTTAAACACTGGTTGTTCCAGTCATTTCTGTACCACTGTTTGCTTTCTTATCTGTTGACATGGAGGCTTAGCTTCCTCAGAACATTTTTGTCTGAAAGATCATTATTTTCTTTTCCAAGCATTCTATGAACAGACCAATTGTACTTCATCAATTTTACATTTTGACTGCCTGCCAACTGCTTTCAAATCTAAAGCCAATCAAAATTTAAGGAGATTCAGAAAACACTGAAAGAGGAGTATATCCACTTCAAAAAGGTTACCCAACTGTTTGTTGTTGTTGCTACATTTTGTCTCAGGCTTTATAATGATGGCTTTCAGCATTTTGGCTCTGTTTATATGTCCTTGTTTAAAAGTCAGGGCTGTGCCTGCCCTTCCCAAGGCTACAGACACACAGTGGGCTGCTGTGCAGTTCATCATTCGCATTCAAGCCTCTGCTGACTCCAGAGTCCAGTCTGACAAATAATTGCCAAGAAAGATGCCCTCTGCATTTACTTGGAGGGACTTCACTTTAACAGCTGATGTTTATCATTAATAATGTGTCTTGGAAACATCATATAATGTCGGTGGGGTTTTATGGGCATCAAATTTTGCGTGTTTTAACAGACTACAAATAAGCCTGATAGTTGCTTACAGATATAATTATGAGTAAGACTCTAACCTAGCTGTATGTCAGGGAAATAATCAATACTGTCACTACCTAAAATAACTAAGATCCAATTCTACTTAGCTTCTCAGATCTGAAATAATTCATGCTGTAACACCTCTGACATCAACGTGACCCCAGAAGGATGAGTTTGCTGAAGTTTTCTCCTAAAACCTAGAAAATTCTACAGATATCCTATGAAACAATGTAAAACCTTGTACAACCTACTGCTGTATCTCAGATTTTTTTACTGACCACAGGGTCTATATCTTCTGAGGCCATCACCTTCAGGAGCAAGCCTGCCACCCTTCATGATCCCTGGAAAACTTTCTACCAGCAGGAGGTGGAGGCAGATGGCTTCCTGCTTTATGGTGATACCTTGATTTCTGTGCTCTCCCATACTGGCATCCTACAGAGAATTTGAAAAATCAGTGCTTCCCTGCAATGACTTGTGGCCATTTTTCATTATCCAAACTAAGACAAAAATGCTTCATATGGACAGTTCTTGTTTTTTCAAAACTGCTGGTCTTTGTAGTTTTGATTGCTTTGATATATACCAAGCATTTCAGTGCAATTTACCTGAAACTGAAAACTTTAGAGAAATACTGGGTTTTGAGGTTTGAAGAGTTACTTTCCTACTCCTGTCAATGTTAGGAATAGTTTGGAAGATATTTTGTCTGTGATAGAAAAACAAAGAGTAAAAAGTTCTTGCAACTCATGTAAATATAAGACAGGCTTTTGCCACATTCTTCATGTTTAATACAAGAGTTTGAGAACAGACAGAAGACTAACATTACTGGAGGTTTACTTATGAACAGTACAGAATATGAATTACTACAGTAATCAAAGGTGACAACAAACCCTTATGGGGTTTCTTTTTGGGGGCCTAGAAAATAAAAAGTAACCAAGGCAGATGTGTTCTTTCTTTGCCCTGTGTATTTGGGCAGTAGCAAGGCAAAAGGAGGGCTAGGAGACAGTCTCAGATGTGGTAAACCAGGTTTTGTATGCAGGAGGCAGGCATGCATGCTGAAAGTGGAATCAAAGTAGAAAATTACTTCTCAGAAACTGGCTTAAGCTGTAAGACTCTATCTGTGTCCTTGGGGAAGAAAGAAGAGCCACAACCCACTGCTCTTCTTCTGCAAAACTTGAAATGAGAAATGTTGCCCAGGGGCCAGTGTCTTGGGGAGAATTTCTAGGCTGTGAAACTCAGCCTCAGAGAGAGGAATTAACTCAAGCTGCAAGGAAGAGCCTATGTCTCAGAGAGGGCTGAATTACAACCATACTTTTCTCTCTGGTGTTCCCAGGGTGTTCTATTCAGCTTCTCTCCAGTCAGTGCACTCACAGTTGCAAGTCCCATTCAGGTACTCCTAATTCTCCCTTTACAGTGTTGTCTTGGTTTAGAAGACAGGTGACTGCCAGGGGAAACCAGAGCCTCCCTTGGAATGGAGAATGTAAACCCCCCACCTCTGAATTGCTATAATTTTGAAATTATGGAGCTTTCAAGCAAAGATGTAGGGATAGGAATACCAGTTCTTTACTAAGAATAATTACAAACTACAAAGATAGTGGTACAGAGAAAAAAAAGAACAACAACAAACAAATGATCCCAGAAACTCTGACAGGGTCAGAATACGACCTGACACCCTATTGGTTAGGGTGTGGGGAGCAGTCCAAAGTAAGTCCTCCTGGAGTGGAAGATGTGGCTCCGTTGGAGTAGAGGTGATCCTGTAGAAAGGGTCC
>WEIT01035539.1:20433-119165 GCA_013389985.1 Dryoscopus gambensis
TTTTAAATTGAGTCTATACTCTCCCCCACGCCATCAGTAACTTACCGTGAGGCCCTTTGGACAGCTTGTCCAACTATACACTGACAGCCTTTTAACTCTACACTTTCCTCCAGTATCACTCCTTCTCCCACTACTCCCAACCCACTTCATTATATAAGACCCACCCTCTCCCTGTTTGCTTTGTAAAGATTGGGAACTGAACCCCACTGCTTCTTGTTTCTGAGGTAACTGCCAGCATTTCCACAGCTGCTTCAGGGATGGGTTGAGGTTTTAATTTTTCCCTTGTGCTTGGTTTCTGCCCTCGTACACTGATTTCTACTGGCAAAGCAATGAGCACCTCACTGATGATGTGAAGGTGCCTTGATCCTAAACAAAATTTTTCAGAAAGCAGGAAAAGATTCATCATATGTACAGGTACAGAAAAGGTACAAGTTAAGGTTTTATTGTGAGGTGTACATACTAACTTGTAATCAGACACACATGCCATGTTTCTTCAGCAGGTTAACTTGCAAGCGTTTTAGCAGGCTTTTGGTCACCATCTGGAAACAGAAGAAGCAACCAAACTTTACCTGAATAATGCTGGGGAAATTGCTCCCTGATTATCAATGTATGCTGTGTTGTTTAAGTTGCATAAAATATGCTGAAAGAACTACATCAAAACTGCAAAGCCAAGCGATCCAAAGATTGACTTAAAATTGCATAATGGGGCTTCTAAGTACATACTTGCTCTGGTGCTCTCTAGTGATTTATTGTTACATACTGTTTATCTTTTTCTTTGTCCTTACTCAGAACACTCTAAAAAAATACTTTAGTCTGTTTGGCATAAAATCTTGTTTCATGTCAGAACTTTAGAGACAAAATCTGATGTTCCCAGAAATATTCAGTAGCTTTAACTGTATGACTGTCTTTGCTCTTGCACTTACCTTGCTTCTGAGAGCTACTTTACCATGGGACTCTGTGGCACTGCTAGAAACTGCATCCATGCACTAGAGGGAGGCCAGGGTCCTGTGGATTAGAAATAAAAACTGTCAATATAGATTGACTGCAAGAGGAAGATTAGCACTTCTAAATGATTCTGTATTAGAAATGGCTTGTGCTCTGCTGATTTAGAATATGGGCAGACCTGTTGTGTGCCTCTGTACCCTTGCTCAGCAGAAATCTTGGCTAGCACAAGGGATACTGCAGGGCAGGCTATGTGAAGAAGCTTTGCTTACTCAGAGCTGCATGTACATCTGCAGCTGCTGGTTTTGTCTGTTTCGCTTTGTAAAAATAAAGATAAGTTAACCTTCATCTGCAGAGACATGCAAGACTTTCCCTGAGTATTTAACTCTTGAAGTCTAGATGCCAGGGATGTCACAGTGTAAGAGCCACAGTCAGAGCTTTTTTTTCGGGGGAGTGGGTCACACAGTGCAGTCACATTGCTATTACACCTGGATACCAGTGGAACTGACAAAACTACAAGCGTGCCCTGTCGTAGGTGCAGGCTGGTGTCTGCCTGCCTTGGGGCTGGCACGTGGGAGAACCATGAAGAGCAATGATCCCGTGGTTCACTCGTCTGACACAGAGAGAATTAGCTGTGTAGCTTTGTTATTTCAGTTCTGAGTCTCTTCTGGCCTTATTATTTAAAAAAAAAAAAAAGAAAAAAAAGAAAAAGCAGGGCATGTTTGATTGTTGGTGTTAACTATAAGAGAAGCATGCCCTAAGAAATGGTTTGAGGGAGTTGAATACTAAAATAAAGAGTTACCATGGACGGTTTTGGGAAAACTGATATGCCATTCTCAGTCACAAATGCAAAGGCTCAGAGGAAGTCAGAAAGGTGCACTGAAGACCTGCTTTCCCCGTTTTGTGTGTTAACTGAAAGGTGTCTGATATACTCAGTTTTTATGACATTGACAGGATGAAGGTGGCCATGAGTTTAAATATCACAACAGGATCATCTGACTGCTAAATCTACCAGTTTGAGAAATAAACCCTGACAGAGAAATGCAGTGAGTTTAGTGAAAAATTCTGATGAGAGAAGGTTGGGTTTTTTGGTTGGGTTGGGGCTTTTTTTTGTTCCTCTTTTAAAATACCTGCATCTCTTGCCTTGTGATCTCTTTTTCCCCTCTTAATAGCTCTGTATATTGGTTTGTCTGCTTTGGAAAACAGAAGGGTAAAATGCATGTTTGTACATGTAATTTATCTTAAATACTTCTATTGACCTTAAATTATTATTACCAGTTTTCTATGCATGGACTGCTATGACCTTAGAAAGGAATATTTTCTGCATATCCTTTATTTCTCACTGGCTCATGACCGTGCAATTTTGTTGTCTTTTCACAATAGAACATGAAATTGATATTGAACTCCTGATATTTGTTGCACTGATTTATTGGTACCTTTTTGTGCTGGAAGGATTTCCGGGAACTGTGCTTGTGCAAGCTTAAACATTTTGGGACATGATAGCAATTACCTGATTTTTTTTTTTTAATTGATCCAGAAATGGTCTGACTAGCATTGTGGGCAGGTGCCTTACCCTCTATTATTTGAGGAAAAAAAGGATTGTGTACTGCTTGGTTATAGGATGGCATCTTTTTAACTTTTACATCCCTCATGGTATTTTTTTCCCTGCAGTAGCTGGGAACATAATCTGTTAGTGTCTTAGTCTCTGTCTGTGAGCTTGCTGCTTTGGAATACTTTAACAGATAAAGGAAAAGGAATTCTACAGTAGGTGAATGGGTGAGTTCTGTGAAGTAAATCTATGAAAAAATCCTTTCAATTCTAGATAATTTAAACATTACTTGGTAATTTATGTATATAATTTAGTGCAAACAAATGGAAATTTCATTTTATAGATATGTAACAAATCTAGGTCGCAGCATAATTTAGTGCTCAAGTTTCCCTTCTATTTGATTATTTTTAAAGATGCCAACTACTTTAAGGTCTTAAAGGTTACTTTTCAAAATCTGCTTCAACACTCTTGTTTTACACTGTTTGAAACTTCACCTAATGAGTGTCAATATTGCAAAAAGTAGTGACTATATATTGGTCCTACCTATAAGCACAGGGAAAAGTAAATTCGTAGGGATATCTAGTGCAACTTGCCACCTACTGTCCATGCATCTGTGTGAATCACGCTGCTTGAAGTAAAAGGCTTCCTTTCTCCAGACACATGCAAATTCACCACTGGGGAGAAAAGGGAATTAAACTCCAATACCAAAACCTCGATACATGTACTCTCAAGCACAGTGTGCATCTGTCTACCAAGTAATTTTTAGGTAAATGCCTACTTGGGAATAGTGCAGAAAAAGGCCTTTAAAAAAAAAACAAACCACTATGAACTGTGTAAATTTACTCAGACTCTCCTATTTTTGAAATAAATTACTTCCATGTGTGTTCTACCATTTCTAGGTGGACCTCCTGAAGCTATTCCAGTATAATTCACTTCCAACTTATATAATAGAGTAAAAATATCTCATCTGCTAGTATATGTCCAAACTGACCCAGAATTGCACATTCAGGACCACTTTATAAGGAAAACTTGGTTGAGCAAAGAGAAACAGATGTTTCCTGCCTAGTAGCATGAAGTGAGTTAGTGTGTTGGATGGACATCCAGGATTGCAGTTGCTATGATATTCTCTCCAAGCAACTTCAGGACTGAAGATGTTGATTTTCAGCAGCAAAGGAGGGGGCCAGCATCCACTGCAGATGCAATTACAAAAGCAGAATGTAAGAAATGAGACAAGGATTACTAGGTCAGGAATCAGCAATAAGTGACTGAGTACATGGAGGTTTTGGTCTCAGTGTCAGTCCCTTGGGGTGCCCACCCCACCACAGAGTGGCATGGGCTCTCGGGTGGCACCGTAGCTCCAGGCACAGTGGCTCAGGTGCCTATGCTGTGTTGGGATGCTGTGTTTTAGTGGCTTATCAGCTCCAAGTACCCAAGTGAAGTTACTGTAGGCTGCCTTGCACGTCTCTCCCTAATTGGAGCCATTCTGAGAGTCCTCGAGAATCCGGACTAAGGCATTTTATGGCTACAGAAACAATAAAAGAAGATTAGGGGGGTGTGTGTGTGTGTGTAAATAATGCAAAGGCCTCCTGTTTCTCCAAAATGCAAGGCAGCTGTGGCCTCTTCTGTGGCTACATGTTTTTCTTGTGGATAATAGCTGTCCTTTGTAGACAACTTCCCCCCCCCAACCCCCCCCGGGTCACTTTTGCTTCTTCTGGACTGCTGTTAATATTCCAGTTTTCCAATTTCATTTTACAAGCTAGCCTAAGTGTCTGGAAACCGAGGTTCCAGCCCCATATGTATAGCACAGGTTGAAATCAGGATGTCCCACTTGCATAGAGAGTGCTACGGATGCCGGTCTATACGCCACCCCCTGTATATGCACTTGACAACAGTTTAGAATATTCAGGGTTCCTCAGGCAGTACAGGTAAAGTTTGTGAGGCAACAAGATGTGGAGCCATGCATTTGTCCTGGAATGTCAAAAGGCTTGTGTTTCATGCCTACTTTTTTGACTATTTCTGTATTTTGTTGCATGAATAATTTGAGAAACAAGATCTTTTATTTACCATTGGATTTACTGCTTGACTTAAAGAAGCCTGTGTAACTTTTTTTTTTTGGCATGGAGAGAGTTTTTGCTCCAGATTATTTCTGTGTCAGAATAGTGCAGAGGAATGATGGGTTCAGAAGAGGTAAGTCTTGGCTTCATCAGCACTCTGTATGCAAGCAGAGTGACTGATGCAGTCTGGAGCTCTTTCTTGAAGGCATCATGCACGAGGCTGATTGCTGGAAATTGGAAAATGAGTAGAAAGACAGTGGGCAGATCAGCACCCTAAAATCACTGATTGGGCTGATTTTTGATGAGTTTCTGTCAATCTTCTGTTTTCACAAGATTTCCAGAGACTTTACAAAGTGAAACCAAGGGAGGGGGGCAGGGCAGAAATCACCACCAAAAGCCTACCTGTGTGAGGGCTTTTATCTACTGATTAATGGTATGGCTTGTGATTACACTTTGAAAATGATGACAAGAAAAACTGATACAGTGATTGTGTTACGTGGTCTACATCCAGAATAGTCATCTACTTTGACTTTTTAGTATTATTTTGCTGGGAAAAATTTTTGCTTATATAGAGCATTCAGGCAAGTATTATTTTCACTGATTTGTGGTCATTTCTGGTTTTAAAGAGCTGAGCAATAGGCACACTGAGAAAGTTGTTCATCACAACTATGCTACAGTGAAACCAAATTTGATTTGGGAATAAAACTAGGGTTTTTTTTATTTTATCTGTGAAGATTAGAGTGCATTTGCACTAGTTATGCTACTGCATTAGGAAGAGGAGGTTGCAGTTGGGAGATTGCTTAGTGGAATTAAAGGACTGGGAAAGTTATTTTTAGACTCAAGTTTTCTGTTTTTTCAATATTTTGTCTGGGCAAGAAAACTGGAAACAAATTGAACACTAGGGATTCATGAAGAGAAGAGGATTCTTGTAACATCCTCCTGGGACTGATGAAGTTTTGTGAATTGCTATCACTCATTTTACTTGTTTGAGTTTCCAGGGAAGGTCAGTAGATGTGAATGCACTTTTAATCAGCTGCAACTCTCTGCTGTTGTTACCCCCTCTGTACATATGACCTCAAGGTCTCCCAACCCCATAGCAGGGAGTTAGTTCCCTCTGAGTTAGCTGATCCACACAACCCTAGAACAGTGTTCTCTGCCAGATTTCTCTTTTCAAATATCATATAAAATAGATGGGAGCTGATGGGGCATCTTTCAGGTTATGGGTTAAGCAGAGGTTGAGGGAGCAGATGGCAGAATATAGGAAAGTATAGACCTTTATTTCTAACCTCAGCTTTTCGGAAGTGCAGTGAGTAACTGGCTCCAGTAGATACAGTTCTTAATTTATAACAACAGTAAGCTTGAAATTGTACAAATACAAGAAAACTTTTATAGCTAACTTATAGTTACAGAAAAATAGAAGAAAGAATTATTTATTAACTTCCATTTCCAAACCTTGAGCTATTACTGCAATTGCACAGCCACTGTTCTCAAAACAATCCAGCATACAATTATGGTAGGTCCATCAGAGTCTGTTTTCCATTTCTGATGTTCAAGTCAGTGACTGAAGACAATGGTAGCCTTTGTTAGTAAAAGTTTGTATTTTGTTGAAATGCCCTGTGCTTACTCCTCCAGCTTTATTCCCAAGAGTTTCCGTAATGCATAATCTCAGTACTGGTAATGTAGCTACTGCCTTGCCAGGCTGGTGGTGGCTCCTTTTTGAAAGCCACTCTCCAGCCATGGCTGGGATAACTCTGGTGCTCTCCAGCTATTCTCTGCTATTGTCTCCTAGGGTGTGACAACTCTTCTGAATTTTGATTCCTGAAACTTCTTAAAGCATTTGTCACTTCTGTCCCTAAGCTGGCTGAGAATGTATTTCTAAAATAAGGGCAGAATTAATTTATTGAATTCTTAAATACTTCAGTGACTCTTCTACTAACTTGTTTCTGTTGGCATGATAAGTATGTATATAATTATAAGGAAAAGTCTCTATCTGAATCGTCCTGGACTGTCTGACCCCCAGTGCACACTGAGGCTTGTGTAATACTTCTCAGTGGACTGTGCAGCAGGTTTGTTAGAAGTTCATTGACACTGGGCTGGATATGCGTCATCCATCTTGATGTCAGAAAAGACATTTTTGCTGTCAGTGTTGCTGCTGCTGTTTTTGTGGAGGTAAGGAAACAAACTGATTCCCCCTAAAACTGGTGGCAGTGAGCATGAGGGGCCATGGGAATGCAGTGAGGGAGTTGCTTAGAACACAGCTCAGCTTCATGTGGCAGCTGCTGTCCAGTCCTTCCCACACAGGCTGGGCACATGGGGGTGGCACTAGGCATTACCTGAACCCAGCACACGTAGGTCCAGCAGCTTGTGAGAGCGTGCCTATGATGGGCAAATGCAGTGGTGGGAGGAGGAAAGGGCTGTCTAGCAGAAATTTTCTATAATATATATCTTTTTATTTTGCAATAAAAAGATATTGGTGAAGGAAATGAAAGTTTTGTATTACACAGGTTACATGAAATCATTAAGTCCTATGCACCGTCTGCATTATACATCTCTTAGAACCATCAGTGTTCTGGCCACTTAACATGGTATTAACGCTGCATTATTTAGGAACAGCTTAAACATAAAATAGAGAGCATTATATTTATGACAGTTATATAAGTCCTTCAGCAGATTACCGCAGTTAAATGAAAACTACTGCCACTTAATCTAGTCACAAAACTGTATAGTAATTCCTAGATTTATCGTAATTATGATGACATTAAGTAATTTCTGTTTGTTCTTGTTTCTTTGCAAATGAGATTGAAGTATCATATCTTACAAAGATGGCATATCTAGCTGCATGACTTCCAGGTGCATGAATTCTGTTTGTCTGCTAATCCCTTGCTGGCTCTGGACTTTTTTGGCAGCTAAGCATTTCCTGGGGTACACTGAAATAACACGCAGCTGTCCTGTCAGCTCCACTGAAAAAGGAGATAATATGGCAGACAGCATTTGCTTTTTCTTAGACCCATTTCTTACAGTTCCCTAAATTGTTTCAAGTAACTTCTCTTAGTTGATGATGTAGTTTGTGTAGAACCAGGATGGATTTTTTGGGAACAAACGTACAAATTATCTGCTGCAAAGAAGGCATTGTGCAGTAGTTTACAATCAAAATATTTGTAAGGAGTTGATGTGTTCACATGGAGGAATGGCTATTTCAATACAGCTGAATATTCCCATTGACTTTAATCTGCTAGAAGGCTCTGTGCAATGATGAACAGGCCCTTCTGGATTCTGGATTTTTGTCTCTGTCCCAGTCGTCTTGTCAACCTGGAGATTTAAACTAAAGAGCATATCTAGGGAGGTGTTGAGTTTTCTGGGTAACGTTTGACTTAGTGTCTTGCTGAAGTCTTTGGTCTCTGCTCTGAGAGGCTGAACATCCTCAGCAACCCCTGAGAGAATTCAGCTTTTTTAGTCTGCAATGGATGTTAATGTTAATGCCCACAGTGGCATCGAGCACTCTGTGCTGGGACATCTTCCCCTGCCAGCATTCTGGCTTGAACTTCCCTGCTTGAAGCACCCATGTGGAGTGGGAGGTGCCCAAGTATAATTAAGCTAATTAGAGCACTTTAATGCTTTGATGTGTCTAGACAAGGTTTTATGAGGAGATACTATTTAGAAAAGCTCGATACTCTGAAGTTAGCCATTCTGAGATTGATGTTCTATGGAATCAGTCCTCCAGTTTGTGGGTGCTGAGTGGCTAATCCTGACTGCAAAATTTCTCCCCAAGTAAATTCTTTCATTAAAAAAGCAGTCTTCCTATCTCTATTTTCACTCGCAGACACAAACAAGTCCTGTAAGTGAAGAAATTGTGATTTATTTGCAAAACATATTTCCACATCCCAGTCTATCTAGCTTTTATGTTTCTCTCTAAATCTGACTATATTCTTTTGCATTGAAGTTGCATTATCTACTGGGCTGGTAGCCTTTGGAAAGTTATATGTGAATCCAGTTCATCTCCAATGCTGCAGCATAACAACTGCATTCTTAGGCCTGTACATGGGTAAAGTATTGCTTTAAGTAATCTTGGATCACTGGGACGGAAACCATGTGATGAACTCCTGCTCAGTGTTTACTCTTTTATCAACTCTTTTGATGCTTGCACTTTTATCAATTTACTGCTCTTCTCGAAGTGTGGTGTGTAGGGTGGTGTTCAGTGTTACTGTAACCTATAGTTGTGCCTGAACCCTGTAAAGCCGCATGGCTGTTTAGTCGGAAAGCAGTTCTATCCTTTGGAAATGAGGAACTGTCTTGACATAAAACTAACTGGTGCTCAAGGTTTAAAATATAGACACCTTGTAAGCATACCTGTGGGCAGGATGTGATTCCTAGGGGGAAGAGAGCAAGATTTCAGCCAGATCTGAAAAACTGTGGAGAAGGGAAGCATAGCTGACTTGTCAGCTACTGAAGTCCTTGAAGTTGATTTAATCCTGATGTCAGGCACTCTTTCCAACATGGGCAAACAGCCCATAATGTAAACTCTGGGGATGAAACTGAATTTGGTGGTCACTTGCATGTCTTGAGGCATGAAAGCGAACTTGCGGTTAAAGCATCTGTCAGGGGATTAGGAAGGTCTAAAGTTGAAAGCAATGATTTTCTAGGAAAACATAACAAGCATCCTCCTAGTAGAAAGCGCATATGGCTGCTCTGCTAAACACTGGCAGTGGTCAATAATCACCTTGTGGTGAATGAATCACCCTTGGTGGTGTGATGTGACTCTCTGGGCTTCCGTGCAGCATTACAAATTTATGCCGCTTAAGGGCACAGTCCATGGCCTACTAATAAATGTGGGTCTGGCATGGGCTAGAGGCAGGTTTCATCTTTCTGATAGCACTTTACCAGGCCACCCTTGCTAACAGTATCCTCATTTGATGGGAGACTGAAAGACAACACAATTCATTTCTGGATAGGAAAAGGGGTAGTGACTTCTTGTTGCTCCTGAAGCAAGGCATAAATCACCTCCTCCCATCACTCAGCTTTTGAACTCTGCTTGTAATTCTGCCCAGGCTGGCTCAAATGTGAAGTTGAAATTCACTTTTTTTGAGTGCTTCTTTCTGTTTTGTTTTATCAAGATCTTGGAGGAACTGAAAATAACTTAGGGAAAAATTTTACCTGAAACTCTCAGAAATTTGGTCTCTGTATGAGATGAGGCCAAGAAGATTCTAGATACCTCAAACTTACATGGGTCAGTAAAAAAATTCCTTAATAACATGGGCTGAAACCTCTCAGTGCTTCAGTCTTTCTCCTGCGTGAATCAGAGTTCTCTGGTCTTCAATTTACAGTTCAAGATTCTTGGAAACCTCACAGTGAAATGTGGGATGCTTCTGTAACCAGCTCCAATACTTTGTGAGACAAGTAGGGAGCAGCTCAGGTGGACTTCTTAGGCCTTTCTCCTCAGGAGAGTAACTGACAGCAGTGGTGGCAGTGGGTTTGAGACAGAAATACAGAATAAGGATTTCCTTGCTTCTTAATTTCTTGTGGCTATTCATGCAGAGATGCTGGTTAAAATCTACCTTGGACTTTTTGTACTTTCTTCAACTCCCCATCAAGACTGCAAACGGTTCTTAATTTGCTGATACCGTGTTGTGTGGCTCTCAGAAATTAAGGAAAACCTTTTACTTTGTTTGTACAACTACTAGTGGAATTGTTAGATCCATAAAAAAGCTCTAAAGTTCACGGATCTTGTTTCAAATACCCAAGTCAAACTTCATTAGAAGAAATTTTCTTTTATCCATTGTCTTTTCCAGACTATCCCTTTAAAATATGTGTAATGCTGTGATTCCTCTCTGTGCTTTCCCCAGATTAAATTCAAATATTTTGATATCAGTTGGATGTGACAGCCATAAGAGAAAACTGAGATAAACATTAATGGCTGCACCTACTGCAAAGATTTGTTACAGAATAGAGCTTTCTGTAGTGTATCAGAATATTGCATGAGCATTGTGAACAGTTGTGATACTGCTGACATAAAATTTTCCCTTTAAATCATACTACTGAAGTTGAAATCCAGCCAGAATAGAACCTAGCTCAGTACCCTAAGACCAGTGTATCACAGCCTCCATCAATCAAAGGGTCAATTTTCAGTCCAAAGGCAGCACCTTCAACAGCAGTGCCATAAGCCATTGCACTGGATGACTTGGTGCTTCTATCCGGGGAAGAATGTTTATCCAGGGAAATGTGATGTTTGGCAGTGCCCTCGAGCTTGCAGCACCCTGTTCAGTTTGTGGGTCCTGAGATCATTGTGTCAACAGCCCTGAAATTCTGGTGGGCAGCACTTGCTGGTGGTCTCTCTTGAACTGGCTCCTCTGCTGTTTCCAGCTGTTGATTGCATTAGAAACTGAAAATTTATGGATGCCTTCCAAATATTGCTTATCTGTGTAAGACATGGTTCTAGTTGCCAAAACAATGTACTGGAATAATGAATAAATAGAGATATGGTCTGTGCAAAGGGGATGTGAGAATTCTGTAAAACTGGTTTTTTAATAAAGATGTTGTTGAAACAATGTGTAATGTTGGGGACTACCTGTATTATGACATAAACTGGGCTTGATGGACTGAGGTGCCGGAATGGTGGTGAATAATATCTAGATTTATTTGGTTGGCCATTGGTGTTTGCTGTTACTGGTTCTCACTGATTTTAATGATCCACTCTGTGGATTACCCAGTTACAGAACTGCTCAAAAGCCCTCTTCATTAAAAATGCTACTTCTGCCAATGTTTTCCTGAATGCGCAATGCATTTTGCCTTCTTACAATAAACAATACATTTGTATTTTTCTGTTTTCTGGACTTTTGTGAATTGTGAAGACTGCAACACATGCTGGAAGTTGCAAAATTTTCCTGTGTTTTGATTTAAGCCCACTTTAAAGAAAAAGGAAAACACAGACGTGCCCTGTTCTAACAGGTTCAGGGATCCCTTATGCCTGGCTTAAAGTTTCTGCTTTTTGGAAGGAGAGGTGTAGCCTTTGAAGGTTTTTTGATGTGTTAGTTCTAGTGTGAGCACTCTACAGTTTTTAGAATGGTTGGCTAGGTCATTTAAATTGCCACTATCTAAATTGCCATTTGCCAGTTGATGGAAGCCAGAAATAACACTTTGCTGAGTGAAGTTGCTGGAAAGATGCTCCACAGAAGTAACTGACTGATTTCAGTTCTCCTGCTACTCCTCTGCAATTCGCTGGTTTCAGCATCAAAAGGAGTATGAAGATGCCGAGCCAAATTTATCTGCCTGTGTGACTCCAAATACGTACAGCTGTCTGGTATCTGACACTGGGACCTCTAACCCAGCAGTTTAAAAATGGCAGAGACAAAATGAGTATGTTGCAAGAGAATAATGGGCCTTCTAACTGACTTTGAGTCCTTTAACTCTGCACTTTTCAATAAGCGCAAGAGAATGTGTAATAAGAAAAGTTGTCGAGTGAAGCTTTGTGCAGGATGGGTTTATTCCCTGTATTACTCCATAATTAACTCTCCAAATGCATGGGTTATTCTGATTTAAAGTGGTCAGGGGTGTTTTTCTCCATCACAGAATAGAGAAAGGACAATCTAGATCTATGCAGTACCACCTCTCATACTTGCAAATGTTCACAATGGTTAAAAGTAGATTTTGTGCAAACCCAAGGTGCTCTATAGCAAGCTGACTGCACTATTTATCTAAACTTCCCTGCACAGATAAGGCTTGTGATCTCTGATTGCAGCTTCTGAAAGCCAACTGTGTTCAAACAAATGCACCGCAAATCAGTTTGGGCTCATCTGGCTGATGTTGATGGAGCTCTGTGTGGAGAGTTGATAAGATATGTCAGTCTCTTGTCTCCCTGCTTTACATCTGAAAGAAACATGTGGTGAAGAGTACTTATATGGCTATGGAGAGCATTTGATTTTCCCTGATGCTTCACAGCAAAAGTCAAAGGGTGTAGGGGTGTTTCACACCTTCTCAGCTATGCTGCCAAAGGCCCCCAAGAGTCCATAAATAGGTGAAATTGCCTGAGACAGTCCTGGACACAGCATTGAGGTAGAAATCTTGTGGATTTACAGGCTGGGACTCATGTTTCAGGTGAATGTTCTGCACAGCAGTAATATTGCTGTGCTCCACAATTGCCTTAGGTTACTGGTAAGTCAATTAAGGAGTATAAAAATCACATGTGTGACTTGATTATATCACTCCACCAACAGAGCAGAAGCTGCGATCTGGATCTGAATGTAGGAACTGTCACGTCTGTGTTGTTTACACCACTGACTTGGCTGAATTGCCACCTTTATTAAGTGTATGCAATATACAGCTTGTGTGCATATATACGTAACTGAGGAGAAAATGGAAAGAATGAACTGCATTTCCATGGCAATTAGGTAGGACTGATATTGTCTCTTGAAATTCAGGATCTAAAAAACAGTGATGATTGTATCAACATTTAGAGTAACAGGTAATTTTGCTGCTACAATGAAATCTATTGGAATCAAGTCTCAAAATTATACTGAACTATGTACTAAATGATATCTATATTCCCTAATGATTAATTCATTTTCAGTTAATAACATGTCTTTGTGAAGTATAATGAAAAATATAGTGCCATGCATAGTAAACTGGCCTCTGTTTTCTTTGACAGCATGCCAGTTCCTCAGCTGCAGCACTACTATACTATTCATCTCCATAAAGGGCTTTTTTGAAAGCATTATTAAACAGCAGGAAGGAATGGTGTATGACAGCTTCATTAGTCACTAGGTGCCAAACCTGGCCACTTTCTGCTGGGAAATATTAGCACAATCCAAAACATCCCTGGCTTGATGGCATCCAAGCATTTTTTCCCCCTCAAATTTTTGGAGTGTGGCCAGATCTTGGTTTGAAGATCCTGGAATGGCAGCTGTGCTATTAAGTCCTCTTTAGGTGAAGTTGGTCTTTATGTGTGAGGAAAACATGGACTTCTCTGTCTTAAAGTCCAGAAATATTTGCAGGAGGCTCTTTAATCTGAAACACAGAGGAAGTTCTCTCCAAGTGTAGGATATGATCTTGCTGAAACTGCAAATGCCCCAGTACCACAACTGCAGGCAAGCCCCTTTGTACCAGACACAATGCTTGATCATTTTGCATGTTTCTGTGCAGTGCTCACTAAAGGTGCATCCAGCTGGAAGGGTGCTCTGACATGTTAAAGATGCTCACAGTTCCACTGAGATCAGTAAATGTGAGGTTCTGAGCTGACAGTATTTCAGGGTCTATGTTGTTAGCCTGAGACTAACTGTATTTAAAGTGAGACTCTTCTGCAACTTGCTCAGCAAAAGTCCAAGCTACAGGATAAACATGAGGTGCAGAATCAAGTTCTTGCATGCATCTGTTGCATGATTTGTTGCTCTTTTGAAAACATAACACACAATTTGTAAAGTGAATTACATGTCTAAGAAAAGTAAAATGAGCAAAGCCTGCAAAAATCCTGCTGAATGCTTTAGCTAGCTTTGATTCCAAGAGAACACCACCTGAAAGTCAATTCTTTGTTCAGCAAAGCCTCAGTACCAGAGAAATCCAGGGAATTAATGGAACTCATATTAAAAACTCTGTATACAAAGAAGTATTTTATGGCCCAGCTGTTCTTAATTTCCCGTATATTTGTAAAAATAAAATTATCCCTTTATACATAGTTATTTATGCTTTTCTACCCACCTGGAACTTTCTGTGAATATTTTACAGGTAACACCATTCACAATTAACTGCAAGCCAACAAATGCCTGGTGCTTGAGTGATGACTTAATGTACACTTGCAAGCTTAGCCAAGACCCTGGTGTGACTAAGCCAAATGCAGGGGAGGAGGTTGTGCAAGAGTGCCTCTGCATGCTATTGAAAATCCTGATTTTTTCTATCTCAACTGGTGTGACCACCCCATTTGGATTGCTCTGTGGGCTCGAGCCCAAGCAACAGGCTTGGCTCTGAGTCCCTGGAGGCTCCAGCTCTCGCTGAGCTTCTCTTGCAGTGTATACTGGGTCATTGCACAAACCTGCAATCCTCAGCTTTGGTGTCTCCTATTGCCAGTAACAGCTGAGCCCCTTCAATGCAGACATGACAGGAGGCAATTCTCTTCCAAACTTTTTTTTAAAACATAGAGTATTTGGTGTGAGAGTTAGTTCTCATGATTCTTGGGAGCTCTTCCTTGTTCAGGCTACCTCAGTGACAGCCTTGAAGTTAATGTGCGTTGGCGCACAAGCCTTGTAAGGGGTTTACTGGTAACAATAGCCACAAAGCCGCAACTGAAAAGCTGTGTGCTTAATCTACAGGATTAACACAAACAAGATGTCCTTGAGCAGGATAGGTTTACAGCAGTCTAGCAGGAGTCATTTTCTCTGAGAACAGAAAACAAAACCTTTGTAGGCAGTGCCTGGGGAGACGGGAGCACAGCAGACTCCCAGGGTGACTGTCAGCAATGGGCTACCGGCTCTCCTGCTGATCCAAACGAGCCGCTCTCAGTTTGGTAGCGTGTGTCTCTGCCTGTGTGTGACCCTCTGATGGGGAATTTGCTTCCAGTTCTCTGCAAGATGGAGCCATTGCTGCAAGCAGGTTTTAATGCAGTTTGTCCTGGTGCTCTGAGGTGCTGGTGAGCAGATCTTGGGCATGAACTACAAGACACCTGAACTCACGTGTGTGCTTTCTGGCCTTCCTTGGTGTGTGAAACTCAGCCTGTGTTGAAAGACAGGATTTGCTGATGGTGGAAATAATCCTCTGCTACCAGGGGCTTGGAGAAGAGGATGATGCCCACTTGTGAACGGCAGCTGGTTAACTCCATCTCTCACCGCAGCTTCCAGTTCCACTCCAGCAATAAACACCTGATTCTTCGCACACCTTTGTATTCATTTCTCAGTTAATGACTCTGCAGTTCTCTTTTGTTCAGTGGACTCTTGTTTGTGAATCTATTCTCTTTGCCTTTGCCCACTTGTTCTTGCTGTTGGACCTCACTGAAAGCCCTCCCTAAACATAACAGGGAGCCAAGGAGAAAAATTGTTTAATATTTTTTACTCTTCTCAAGACTACCACTTAGAGTGAATTTATCTAAAAACTGATTTAAAAATATTAGACCCTTTTCTAGTCCTCAATGAAAAGGATACCATTTCTTGTTGATGATATACTTTTAAGTCAGTTTCTGCCTCCAAGCAGAAGTTTCATAAGAAAATTGGAAATATTTTTTTGAGCTTAAAGCGAATCCCTAACATGCATGAACTAAAAAAGAAATTCATGCTCTCAAAAAAAAAAAAAATCCAAAAAATCATATAAAGCTTTAATTTTATAATCATTCTTCACCAGTTGGAGGAACTATGCTTACTAGGAAACACAGTATTTACTGGGATAGCATGGGTTTCCCTGGTAGCTGATTTTTGCAAGAATACAAAGTGTACAAACTGTAATCCTAGCCCAGAAGTTTTAGTGGACTCTGTGTTGTGCTGCAGCTTTGCAGGTGTGATGGCTAAATTAAGTTTCACAGCACTCCCTTGGGATGGTGCCCAGAGTAAAAATCTGGGCCTGGAGCTCTGAAGCTAAATCCCTCTGAATAATTTTAAAAGCAGATTGGTGGCACTCTAGAGAATAGTGAAGTGAAGCAGGGGATGAAGGGGGTGTAGGGGTACTGCTGTTCAAGCAGGGCTGCATCAGAGGGTTAAGGAAGGCATACCAATATGGAGTGGAAAGACATAGGAGTCTGAGTTAACAGGCAACTTCTGTGATGGTAGAGAAAAGAGTTTTTGCTTTTGTAATGCTAGGAAAATATAGATTGTTTCGTAATGCTGTGTGTAAAGGCAAATGGAGTAGTGGTGGATAAAGAAGGCAAGTGAAAAGGCAGTGGGTTACATCTTCCTCTTTCAGAAACTGTTTGTCAAATAAATCAGCAGAATTTGTACACTCTTTTGAAAATACTTCTAGCCTTCAATACAATAAATGTAGCTATTTTGTACAGTGAAATAGTACATTACAAAATAATTTCAGTTTCCCTCATGCCTTATATTGCCCTTTCATTTACAGCTGTCTGTACAACATAGCAGGTACTACCTACCTGTGTCAGGTGAGTCTCAAGCAACAGTAGTATAAAACTGCTCATGAATAATGTCCTGACCCTGGACAGTATCAGAATATTTCCACCAACAAGACCTCAACAGGTGAAGCTTTCCTTAACCTGAGTAGAAAGACCATACTTCAGATCAGTTCTAAGAAATAGCATGAAATAATTCTAGAAACAATGGTCAAAAAGGATCCTGCTTCATTACAGATACCTGGCAATAAGACTTCTGACCTGGGCTTATAGAAGTACTTATTCTATGAAAGATTTTTCCCATAGTCTCTGAGAGTATCTAGGTTATTTGAATTCTGAATCATTTCTGATTAAGAATTCACCTGATTTTGGCAGTCTTGACTTATTAACATGTAATACATTACCTGACACACTGACCTATTAACAAATCTTCTATCTGAGATGCCATAAACACCTCTGCACTTTCAAATTGCAACAGCTATGAGTGATTTTGGAGCACGCTAATTACTAAAACAAGCATTTTGACTCTGAAAAAAAAGCAAACCACTTTGAAGATCTGTCACCCCCTCACTTTATTTAAGAACCACTCAGCATAGACATGTCTGTCAGCATTTTATCCAGGTTGTGTGTTCCATCTGCTGTGCCCGGTTTGGACATGGTTGCCTCAGAGCCAGCCTCAGGCACTATCCCATCTCTTTGCACAGATGAAAATGATAGTGAGACACTGAAGTAGTTGTGCAGGAGATCAACCTATGTCCAGCATGACTAATCCTGCTTTTGGGCTTCTAAGGCTGGATGGACTAGAGAGTGTCCTGTGCAGTCAGCTGGCAGTTTGAGTCCCTTTCCAGTACCCATATTACACAGATATTTTCCAGTACGTGGAGCAGAAAAGTTGATAATTTCTGAGTGATTTCTTCTCTATCATTTGTAAAGTTAACCAAGTCTACAATGACATCTATTTATTTTGAGAAGGCTTAGGAGGAGACTGAGGCCAGTACAGTAGCATTCAGATAATAGTGTAGAAAATGAAGACTCAAGTGCAACACATCAAAGACTGCGCTTCTATTAAGCTGTGCCAGTGCTTCACATGATCTTTTTGAGTGGAGAGTGATGAATACATGATTTGAAGGTTAAGCCTAGTATCTACATATAAGAGTGAGCTCTCCAAGGCAGAAATGGCTTCTTAAGCCATCATGACCTCTCAAATGAGACTGCAGGGCTGCTGTGCAAATAGGTGCCATCCATCTGCTACTCAGCTGGCAAATGTTGACTGTGCTTCAGGAGCTGACTGTTCCTTCCATGCAGTTAATCTCTTCCCTGGCAGAAAATGCTGATGTTTGATTTTAAACAATGAGAAGAATAAGGGGAACTACAAAACCAATGGTCCAAGGAGCTCCATTTCCTTCACTTGGTTCAGTTCCTATCCTCAGACGTTGCACTGCAAGAAAAAAGCCATCCTGATAGAGATCAGGAGAGACCTTGCCTGATGGTTTTTCAAAGGCTGTCTGAGATGTAGCTTGTGGTTGCACTAAACCAGTGCTGCAAAGAAAGCAATCTTTCCCTGAAATGGGAATAAGCTGCTCTGCTCCTAAGAGGTTTCTTCCATTCTGGCCTTGGAATCACTGGTCAGTGATTGAAAGGATGAGGTTGTGAGGTCTGTATGATCAGCTAAGGATGTGGGGCAGCCTTGTGCAGCTCCAGGGTGGCTGAAGACACTGGTTCCCACTGCAGTCTTGCTGACCAGAGGGCCTTCCTGAGCTCCACGTGTCCAATGTATTGAGTCACTAAAATGCACATGATCTATGCAAGCACTTTTAAATCTTTTTTTTTTTGACAAAGATACCTACACCTTTGTGTCTATCTCCAGAATCTTATGCTTTACATTCTGGATATTTATTGTACAGTTTAAGTATTTGCTTTAAAGAAAATGTAATTCAATGTCTCCCCAAAGATTTGCTGTTCCCCATAAACATTGCCTGGAAACATCTGTTTCCCTCATATGGATCTCATAATTTGTGCTTTGGACTTCATCCAGTGCTCTGCAGAAAAGTGATGCCTTCCAGAGACAGAAACCTGATTATGAGAAACCTCATGGGCAAGAGTGAGTGTCTTTGTTGCAAGTGATTTTGAAGACACAGAGAGAGAAACAGAGATGGGAGAAGCAGTTTTTATGAAATGTTTTTCTTTACAGGGACATGCCATACGCTCTTGTAGTTCTTTCAGGCAGATGAAGAGTAGCCTCTGCCTGAGTCTGCCTCTCTGTGTTTTTGACACTTTAGCCGACTCCTCCCATACCTGACAGACGTGGGGGTCTTGAAGATAAACAATGTTCTTGAAGTTTCACTAAAGCAGGTTAGTGGAAAAGGAAAAGGACCATTTTCTTGAGTGCTCTGACTGCAGCATTACATTCTTAGGCATCAGAAAGTCTATGCAGAGAGAATTTGCAAAGAATACAAGAATTAAATAAGCTTTATCTAGTCACAAAACACAGGTAAATATACCAGATTTTCAGTTTCAACATTGACAAAAATAATTGAAAATAAAGCACCTACAGACCCCAAACATCTTGAAGAGCAACCTGTGCTGTGTCCTGTACTGAACAGGAGCAGTGCAGACAGCAAGATGAAGGACTGGGTCTCTTCTTCATCTTCCTCCCTCCCTCTGTGGCAGTGGAAGATGGTCCCTTCTACAGAGCAACAGTCCACGAAGGAAGAGGAAAAAGCCTTACCCTTTGACCTGCCTTCCTTTCACCAACTGATGGTACAAAGGAAGGATACTGTGTTCGTTACCAGCCTATGCACTTCTTGGGGTTCAAATGTTCTTTGGCATTTCTTAGGGCTTGTGGAGAATAATAACAACTTAGTTTAAGGTAAAACAGATGGAGAATAAGTAGTGGCAAAAAATGGTGATGGGAGGAGCTTGCCAGAACAGGCAGGAATTGAAAATTCCTTTTCTGTGCTTGGTGTACGAATCCTGTCCACCTAACCATTAGTCTTTGAAACAAGCCTGAGGAGGAGGTGGCAGTTGTTATATACAGGCCTAATGATCAGACAGTTTGCCAGGGATGCAGAGTTCCGATATGTCCTCAGCCTGAAGTGCCCACAATCCCTCACCTCCTACTTCCCCCCATCCCCAGGACAGTGCTGTTAAGCATTTTCATCTGAATGGAACCATTTTGCACTACCATGATTAAAATCTGCATAACAAAGTCGGATGGGCCAAGTTTGCAGTCAGTCAAGAATTTTATTGGATTCAGCTCTGCATTTAGCTTTGCTCCGAGCTAGTCATGGAATTCTGGAAAAATAACCAATCTGTGCTGTATTGTATTGACCTCCTAAACATGTCACAAGACTTAAGAGTTCAGCCTGTGGGAGCAGGAACTTCATTTGTGTTTCATGCAGTGCCAAATCCCTTGACTAACATTAAGAAATGGTCCAAGATTACCATTGTCTTTGCACAGGAGAGGTTTTACCTCTGCTTGGAAAAGCGCTGTGGGTCCACCAGGCTGTACATTTGCTTGTGACATACTACACTTCTTGGCTTTTGGTAGCTGCCCACACCCTTCCCTTGTGTTTGTGGTAATCGGTTACATCTGTCAGTTTGTTTTTGTGCACACACTGACCTCAAATAGGAACAGGAAAATCTCCCTTTGGGAATAGCCGTGATGAGGATACATATCCTTTGTATCGGTGCTAATGATCCCTGGTTCTTTGGTTTGGGCTCACCTCTCTGTACACATATTTTGGTTTTGCCAGACCCCGGAATATTTTTCTATCTTACCCAAAGCAACTCTTAAGGAGAGGCTTTTCTTCTTGAGCAGCGCATTTTGGATGCTCCCACGTGCCACTGTGTCCCAATGACATTACACACGTGCTACTACATGAATTGTTCACTTAAAATTGCTGGGACTGGGGCTTTGGTACTGTGTGGATCAGGACCCTGGTGAATGTATCCATTGCATCTTGATTAAGTGAAAGCAACAGCTTTGTTATTCCAACACCTTAAAATATTTGCTTTTATTTTAGTGCCTTCTTTCTAATTCTTCATCCTTTGGTCTCCTTATAGCTGAGAAACCCCCTACCTTCTTGCCCCTTGCCACCCTCCAAGAATCCTAATGCAAAAGGGTGGTTAAGTGCTAAACTGAGTGCGGCTCTCTCCGTCTATCTCTTGGTGCCTCAGAGATGCCCACGAAGAGCAAGCTTGCATCTGGGCCACCGAGAAGCCCCCACATGAACAATGTAACCCTGCAAGCACGAGTTGCTCAGGGTTCTCCTGGCTCTGACTTTGCTCCGCAGGAATGGAGCTGCCAAGTTCCATTCAGAGAGTGGAGAGAGAATAGTATTTATGGGGTCTGAGCATTATTTATGTCACAGGAGGAAAAATAGAGTAGATTATGGTCACCAGTTCACTTCTGTTGCACAGATGCACAAGAAGCATCATTAGAGTTTGAGTCCAGCAAAGACATAGTTTGTTTACAGCGTAGCTCGATGTTTTTCATTCCTAGGGAATAGGTGTCTCTTGGTTTGGAGTCAAATGGTACATTTAAGAAAGAAGAGAACAAACTAAAAACCAGAAAATATGAGTACATCTTGCAGTCTGCCTTTTCAAAATACAAGCTGTGCAGAGATAAAACACTTCCCGGGACAGCAGCCATCTCTGGGTGGGGTTGTTTTGGAGGAGGGAGTTCAAGTAGGCACAGACACTAGAGAGGAAACTGCTGCAGTTTTCCTGAAACTGAAATAATGTTTTTAAAATTCCTATCCACCCTCAGAACTTGGGGTTTGCCGTATGTCTCTGTTAGGCAAGCATGTCTCAACTTAAAACCTAGCACAAAGTTCATGCTCAAATGGCCTGGTGGCTGTAGTGAACATCAGCAAAATGCTGGGTTTGGACCTCGTATCTGTCTCTTCAAGAGCCTGGTCCTTTCCTCACTGCAATCCAGCCTGAAGTCTGTTGCTGGGAGGGAGTGGGCTCTGTGTTTGTGATTGAGTGATGTGGCTGGGTTTGGCAAAGCCCAGTGTGTGATCCCTCAGACCCTTCCCAGCCCTCTGCTTGCTCACCAACGCTGTTTGTTGTATTCTTTATATTTATTACCATCTTTCCCAGAACTGAAGGTGCTCCGGGGGCAGATGTGGGGTATCGCTGCTCCTGCTCTGCGCTCTCTTGGGTAGCAGCAGTGGTGTTGCACCTTCCCAAAGGCGGGCAGCAGCAGACACTTGCCAGAAGGGTTTTAACCAAGGTCTGGCACACCAGCGATGCTGCTGAGCAGTGCCTGAACTCATCCTGTCCCCATGGAATGCTGCGGACGCCTGAGCCTTAGTGCTGCCTGGCTGTCCAGGTAGGGGATGTGCTGCCGTGTCTTGCTTAGGGAGCACATGGAGCACCCGAGTCCCAGGCAACAGAACTGCTGAAGCACCACGGCTCCAGCAGGTCAAGCTGCCCTGCTTACAATTCAATTTTTATTGGTGCAGTGGACCTGCTGCTCTGAGACCAGGGAAGGTAAAGCTTGGGAACTGCGGTCAAGCAATTATGCAATGCAGCAGAAACATGTTAATCTTTCGGCTGGGCAATCCAGGGATGTTCGGGGAAAAGGAGAGCCTTCAGGTTTCTTCATATTTTGTAATGAAGCCTTAATTTTTTTTCCCCTCAGTCCCCACACTTTAGAAAGGGGGAGGGAAGCACCTCCAGCTCCATATGAAAAGGTGACTTTTAAAAAGAATAACTGTTTGGAAGAGAAGGCAAATGGAGCTTGTTTGTTTGCTTTTGTTTAGGTTTCAGTTGTTGTGAGGATTTTTTAAATTTGCCCTTTTTTGTTGGTTTTTTGAGGGTTTTTTTGGTTGGTTGGTTTTTGGTCGGTTTTTTGGGGTTTTGTTTTTTGTTTTGTTTTGTTTTGTTTTTGGCAACAACGTTGCTCAATATTTATTCTTCTGCAGAACAAATAACTCCTGTTTCCTGTGTTATGAAATCCTGGAAACAGCTTTGAATTTTAAGGAAAGTAAGCACACTTCTGCAGAGAAGATGCAGCAAAAGAGCTCCCTCTTTTGTCCATTATAGGTTTTGGCCAGTTTGCTGCGATGTAAAAGTATCAAGCTAAAAGCAGAAAGAAACTGGTGTTAAACTACATTGAATTGAGGGTTTATCTGCCCTTTTCTGCTTTATATCAATTTAATTCAAATATTTGGAAAAAGCTGAATAGCAAGTGTTGGCATTCAATACCCAGCTGAAAAAAATGAAACCAAAACCAACAAAACATCCAACTGTTTTTGATAAAGCACTGAAATGTTACTTCTGAAATAAGTCCTTAAAAACACAGTGGGAGAGATGTCTTTTATGATATCTATAAAATATTCAACAAAACTTGGTTTTGATTATATTTTTCTCATCAGCTTTAGTTACCAGTAAAACTTCATTACACTGGGTAAAAATAAGAATCTCTTTAACCCTCACTTTCAGATTCAGTTCAGCTGGGCTTAATCCAGTTGTGATGTTAATCCAAGGAAAAGACGTTTTAATAGCAGCTATTGAGATGCATCCATTTTTAGTTGTTAATTACTGTGGAAAGGTAGAAGCAAATAACTTTTGAAGTGTCACTTTTTCAAGGTAGTTCTAAAAATCCTGTATAAAATGTGACTTTCTGGGCACCACTGTAATAAGAGTTGCCTGTTCCATGTTAAATGTTCCAATTAATTTGTGCCATACCTTGTAAAGTCAAGTTGCTGCATATGTCCTTGGTTTTCCAATCAAAATCTTTCATTTAATGGGAAAATGACTATACTAAGAGGGCTTCCTAATAATACACTGCTTCTTCTAAACTGTAACTTTTGCTGTACTTGGAAAATGTTTTGTTTTATGAAACCCATTCTCACTTGAGATTTAATATCATGATTAACTGCATTACCAGTTTTATGACTTTAGTAAATTCTTTTTCCTGCTGAAATAAATAAATAACTTTCTTACAAGCTTGCATCTGAACACTTTGCAGAAAATCACTCTTATGCCTTAGGAGTAGCCAACTGCTTTTGATAATTCATCTGAGATGACAAAGCAATTGCAGCGTTGCAACGGCTTTGCAAATTCTGCCCTGCAAGAAGATAGGAACCAAGCAGTGTGTAAATCTGCCTCCAATATTTTCTTAAGCTCCATGCCGTCCTACACAAAAGTTCCTACAGATTTCCCTTCGCTCAAGGACAGACTGATGTTTGTGAAGACATTTAACAGTGATAGTTTGGACTGAAATCTGCCAGTCTTGTCAAGGGTGGGGGGATACTGACTTTGCAGGAAGAGTTGAATGACTCTGAACACCACTAAATGGATCCCTAGTACTCAAGATAAATTATGTTGCTTTAAAACAGTGGGCAGAAAGGTCTTCAAAGTTTGAGACAGGGATTAATTAAAGAGGGAAAACAGATCTTCCACACAGCTTGGTTTCTTGCTTTTCTTAAAGAAACATTTCACTTAAACAAAAAGCTCATGATTCAATGGAAAGCTAATTTCATTGCCTTGTTTGAAAAAGTTACTTCAGCAATTTCAGGTTTCTTGTTACTTCAATGGGATTTTTTCTGCATATTATATATTTCATTCAGTCTTTTCATCATATAATCACCTTTTTTTTGATGGCACCTTCACAGTGTTTTCAAATCACTTGGTGAGTATTGTTACTTTTATGTTAAGTGTTTTGCAGACTCTTCTACTGACTGGAGACAGAGAAGTACAGCTTGGGAAAATGTATGTATGCTAAGAGAAAAATTCTTACTTTAGCAAACACAGAGTATGCAGAGGTAGCAAAAGCAAGTCTTTTCTAGAAAGGAAAACACTTCAGCCTCGTAAAGAAAATGATGGGAACCTCTTGAAATGTTGTTGTTTTCAAAAGTTCTTAAAAGCATTTAATTTGATTTTTTTCTAATTAAGGCCTCAAAAATGTGCTGTACACCTTAAGTGGGTTGTAACAAAATGGAGATATGTTCTACAGCAGACTAGAAATAAATTACAGAAAAGAGCCAAGTTAGTTTAATGGGCTAGGTCCCCCAAGGAGAAAGCAAATCTTCAGCTGAAACGGGATGCATGTCCCTCCCCTCAGTGATGGTGTGTGCTGCTGTGTGCCATCCCCACCAGAGATGGTTGGGGGAGATAGGTCCTTGCCAGCCCCCTTCTGCCTGTCCTCTCCATCCCATCTTCCCCTCTGTGACTGTTTGGCTATATCTCAGGCCCAGCAGGGCATGGCTGCTCCAAACTTCAATTACTACCTCCTGGGAAGAGCCAGAGATGGCTGGGAAATGTGGCTTACTACCAGGAAACTCAGTTTTACGTCAACAGTATGGTATTTATTTTGAAAGCGACACCTAGCATGTTGAAGGTGGCCTTGTCAGACTGCTGGCTACTGTTTTGTATAGGTTTGACACTTGGTTAGCCTGCTGGTAAATCAAGTGAAAAATAATAGCAAAACTAGAACAGATGCCTACTTCAAAAACTGGAAAAAAAAGAAATTTTTTTAGCTGACTTTCACACAGAAATCCAGAATCTGACAGGCCTAACTACTCAGTCTCTGTTGGCACCAGAACGCTTTTGGTGGTGTTGTGCTCTGGGCTCCGGAAGCTTCCCTTTTTCATTTAAATCTCCATGAGCTACTGTCTTAATAAATAAGGAGTACAAGGCTGCACTGTCCCTTTCCAGAGCATTCCGTGATGCCGTGCATGGGGCCAACACACCAGTTATCAACCATGTCTCCCAGCAGACACCCACCCCATCTGACAAAACAGCTCTCCTAGAGACCTACCTTTGAACTTAATGTCAACCGACAGAAAAGTATGGGGAAAGGGCTCTGTGGGGTGGAGACCCCCATCCCCTGCCAGACTTTGCTGTGTGTTTTCCAGCAAACCATGGCTAATAGCAAATGAATTTTCTGAAACTGTTACACAGGTTTCAAACGATCATGATGTTGATGTCCAGTGTGGTGCTTTTTCAGTTTTTCCATACTTGTTTGGTCTTAAAAAATTTAGGGAGAAGTTCAGAAGTAAATAAATGGCAGGATGCTGGCAGAAAGATCTCAGGGTCATGCTAGCTGTAAGTCAACTCAAAACCAGCTCAGACAATCACCTTCTTTTTCTTTTTTTAAATCTAAAGAAAGCCAGCTCACAACTTTGAAGGCTGTAATCCGTATAATAAAACACAGACCAGGAGAGGTAGATTCAGCAGCATCTGCTGAAAAGTCCCACAGCATCCAGAATGTACAATAATGGATGCAATCAGGCAGTGAACTCTCATTTACAGGGCCATATGCTTTACAAGGAATGTTGATAGGTTACCCTTATCTCTGTTTGTCATCACTTCTTCATTTCACTGCTTCCAAAGGAAAACACTCCAAATTGTTAGCATCCTCCACTGAACCACTGCCATTTCTTATTTCTTATGTTGGCCCTTCCGCCTTTCTGCCCCCATATCTCACCTGCATGGTGGTACTCACACAGTTGGTCTCTTTATAACTGGCTAGAGAGCTTGTCACCTGCAGCCAACATCTGAAGACAGGAGCTTACGAAAAAATAGCACAATAAAACACACAAGCCCATAAAACCACACTTAGTGATTTGTCGTGCTCCTCTGCATCCTTTCAAAAACAGGCCCTGTTTTCCTCCACAGTTCGAGGGCTGCTCTCTTTCCTGCATGCATTCCCTGTGTAAACCTGGCGCTAACCCTCACACATGCCAGCAAATCCCACAGTAGAGACAACTGTTATTTTGGGGTGTTTTCACCTGCAGGATGATGCACCAAGGTCATCACCCGGAGTGCAAGCAAAGAAATAGGACCAATAAGGCTCTGCTATGGCTGGTTTTGGCAAATATCAAATTCTGCACCATCTTGTAAGACTTAACATTGACGGTGATATCCCTTTTCCAAAGGAAAAGAGTCAAGTGTGTTGTGCCGGTCCCATGGGACGTGGAGGGTGCAGTGGGGAATAGGTGTAGCCCAGTCCTCTTCCCTTCTTTAGTCCCAGGGCACGTGCAGGATGTCCTTGTGCAGGGGCCTCACTGCACTGGGCTCTCAAGGAGCCTTCATCCATGGGTACAAGGCCTGGTCAGGGGTGCACTGGTTAACCAGGCCCCGAAGCACCCAGCAGGAGGGAGAGCAGACAGTGCTTGGGCTCCAATTCACTAGTCCTTGGTCAGTTCCATGGGATGTAAATGGATATTTTCTCCCTCTGAGTTTTCTACTGAGCAAACAGCAACCAGAACACCTGATAGGGCACTTTTCTCTTTCCATTCCTTCAGGATTTTTCAGTTCTTTGGCTCACAGAGTTTTGCAGGTCATTTTGCGTTAGGAGGGATACAGGGCTGCAGGCAAGGACCTGTGCTGCCATTTGCAGTTCTTATGTGTCAATAGGAAAGAGCATCATGGTGCTCTCTTGATTCAAGAGGGACAGGTTTTTGTTGTTTGTATTTTCCCTCCTTTGCCCAAATTTGTCCATGTGACCGGTTACGTGGTGTAGGAAGCCTTGTGCTGTGCTTTTTGACCTTGTAAAGCTCAGTATATGAAAGGAAAGGAGCTATCAGTGCACAGAGGTTTACTAAAATGCCTATGGTGTGTAGCGAGAGAAGAGACTTGTCAAGGAGCCAGCCCAGTTCAGATACAGTAAGGCCGTATTATACAGGGAAAAGGGGACACAAGGAGTTTCTAGGCTCAGGCAAAAAGGCTGAACAGACTAACAGCCTCCTGGAAGGCTTCAGCTAAGAACAATACCAGGACCCCTGCAGGAACAGGTGTGGGGGGGGTTGACCTTCTCTCCCCACCCTGAGAAACAGAGCTGGCCTTGTGCATGTGGGCTATACAAAAGGACATGGTGAAACCACTCATGGAGCTGGCTTTGTGGTGATCTCCTCAGTCATAAAGACAGCAGAGTGAATGATTCAGGATGTGTCTTGAATGCTGGTTTTGCCTCCGGTTTCATTTAATTCCAAATTAAAAGTATTTTCTTACTCAACCACTTTTTTCCTTCATAGTGTGATTCTTTTGCTGGGAAAGCATTCCAGAAGCTCCAGCTGCCTAGTGCAGAGGGTGAGCTGCAGCTTCCCTTGTACCACTGCAAAACATCCATATTCATAAAACATGCTGGTTCTGCAAAAATAAGGAATGTTGTTGTCTGTAACATTTTGTCTGGCTTTCCCATATTTTAGCTCAGTTTTTTAATGTCAGAAGAGTCACACTTTAGGGATGCGTGGCAAAAGGGCTGTTGTACAAGCCTTATAGGAAAAGACTGATGGCTAGGTTGTTTGTTTTGACACATCTGAAAGTCTCATCTCCCCTGTGCTTTTAGGAGTGCAGAATGTGTAATTTCCCTTGTGACGTAAGGGCTCAGAGGATCTGCTCTTCTAAGCCTCCTCTTTCTGGAGTAGTTTTCAGTAACACGGCTCAGATATCAACTGAGCTTATGGTCATGCCTGAGCCACCTCCTGGGGTTGACTCATTACAAAACTCGAAGAAGGAGAAGTGTGGGCTGGGGGCAGCAGCTGTAGACACAAAAGGAAAATGGTTAATATGGGAGAGATTGCCTGAAAGAAAGTAATTGTAAAATAATTGGAGAAACTTAGATTTCTTTGCTGGAAAATTATTTTTGTCAGCCTCTCTATCTAATCACATAAGAAGAAAGTAATAAAGCAACCTCACTTTTTTATACCAAAAAAAAATGCCTTTCTTCCTTTAAAACACACCAAAGGTACGTTGTTTGTTTGTGTGAGGCAACTCTTTCCGTGGGAGCACAAAACTGCAGGGCTCACAGCTGTGCAAACGGAGGGCACACTTGCAACTACCCAGCACATGCAGAACTGCTCCATATGGGGCCAGAGTTGGAAAAAACAGACTTCAAAGCTTCTTTTTGAGACTTCTTTCTTGTTCACTGTTAGCTCAAAGCTAAGCAGGGAGTGGTGCTAAGCACGGTTCTTCTCATGCCTTGTAGCAAATAGGGGATTATAATGCTTTTCAAGAAGAACTGCTATATTTCATAACAGCAAATGCACTTCTCAGAAATGTGTCCAAGGTGCAGTTCTCCCCTCTTGGCTCCCTCAGGCCATCAAGGTGCAGGTGACCACCACACTGCATGCAGTAGTGCCCTCCACACTGCAGCACCCTGCTCTGGCCAAGGGTGGGCAGCTGCCTCAACTTACTAGGTACAGGGGCTAGAGGTGACGCCTTGCCCAGTGTGTGTTGCTGAGTCTTGTGCTCACATGTCCCTTTTCCTGCCTCCTGTCTTTTAGTCATTCTTTCTTCTCTTGGTCAGGTCCCTGGGCCTCTCTCAGTGAGGGACAGGTCCCAGTTTGGGATGCCACCTCATATCTCAACCTTTTTCTCGCAGTGAGTCTGCCCTTCCTTTGGTTTCTCTGGTTTTTGATCACAGCACCTCCCTCAGCTCCCAACCTCTTTTCCCATATCCATGCTTTTTCTTTTCCCCCTGCCCACTTCCTGACTGCCATTCTCACCACTGGCTTTTGCTTAGCAAACACTGCTGTAGGTAGGTGTCCAGGCAGGGCAACTGAGGAGCACAGAGGCTACTGGAAGGTGGTGAAACAAAGGGCTGACACATGGCAAAATGCCACTGCAAAAAGATTCCCCGCGGCGAGTGCGGTGGCCTGGAATGGCCTCGGCCCCAGGGCTTGGGGGCTGCTTTTTTCTGTGCCACGTTGACTTTACTTTGTAAGAAGCCAATCTTGACTGCATCTGAGCATCCCTGTGGAGTTGTCTCTTTGTTAACTGTGTTATCAATTAAAGTCTTGCAGTAATCCAGAGAACCTTTCTGTTTACGCTTCCTGGTACACTTTTTATTAGAAATGGCTCTTACCTAGCCTAATAGTTTTCCTGCCACAGAAGATATCTGAAGTTTTCTCCTCAGTTTAGAGCTTTCTTTGGCCAGCTTTCCCATCCTGAGGTAGGAAAGGAACAATGTACCTGCATCCCCTCGAAGCTGGCTAATGGGAAATGCAGGCACTGGTCTGGTATTAAACATCAGAAACTACGAAAACCCAGTGGATGTATCTTTTTTTTTTCATAGTAAAACATTTTAGAAACCAAACAGGAAGTTCTTCCCATGTGATGGCCTGTGGCAAAGATAAACTGACTTCTGGTGATTTTAGGACAGCTGCTGGTGAATTAATTTCCATTGTATTCCCTAATTCAATTGGTTGCACTCAGTAAATGTATTTTCACTCTACTTCTAGCTTATGTTTGTATTGCTTGATAGAGAAATGGGGTCTGGCTTCTGCAGGAAAAAAGAAAACTCCCCTGTTCTTTGAGAGCCCATGTCCATTCATCTCCTTGGCTCAGTGCATTTTTCTGTCAAGATCCCCATTCTCTGAGCTCATTACATTCCCCATCTCCTCTCCCCTCCAGGCCCCAGCAAACGTCTCCCACTAGCCCTGTAGTCTGACCTTGGACCTCAGTTGCTCTCCCTATCTGACCCCAGCTGTGGATCCTGGCAAATTGCCAAGCCAGGGAGCTCTGGGAGAGAGAGGAGGAAGGACAGAAGTTTGCCTTATTTGAATCCCGTTCCCATTAAGACACACGGCAGCTGCAGTAAGGAGGTCATCACTGGGCACATGGATTCACACTTCCTGAAAGAATAATCTTTTTGTGAAAACTTGACCAAAACCAAGGGCCAAAGTACTTCTGCTTTCTGTACCAGTTTGTAAGAACGCACAAAGTAACATCAGGATTTGGCACTGGATCCCAAACTGTAGGAGAACTGAGAGGGACTGGGGAGATCAAGGCTTTGAGAAAAAAGAGACAAGTCTAAGTGCAGCTTAGACATACAATTATGCTTTAACCTAAACAATATAGCTTTTGCCAGTCACCATACTGCTTTCAAGAATGTGTTTTCATGCCTACCTATAAATTAGTCCTGCTCAATAACTAGGAATTTCACTAAAAAAAGCAACAGACACCAGTGTATGGTAGAATGCAAATAGCAATTGGAGAAGGGATGATATTAAGATACAATAATGAAAGTTGACATGTTTAGGATATCTGGGAACAGTGACCTACTGGTCGTCTCTCACTCTCAGTAATTGCAATTGACAGGCTGCTGCATTTGCAATATTTTAGGAATAGGAATTAGGAAAAGTAATCCATAAAATATTTTGTGTGAAGTTCTTGGGAAAAATTGTCTCCATGCTCACACTTCATTCTCTGGGAAGTTGAGTAAGCAACTCTATTCCTTTTTTTTTGTGAAAGTATTAGATCCCAAAGGTTCAAGTATCTTTGAGTTTTATGATGAAAGGGCAGTGACTGGCTGCAGAAAATGTTATTTTATGCTTCTGGAGTACTTTACCCACTTTGTTGGCCTTTGGCAGGGCTTGAGCTGAAAGACTCACTACTATAATTAATACAGTTTGTCAGCCCTCGGTTTCTGAAAGATCTCAGCTTTCTTTCTCCAAAGCAGAAGCATAAACCTAATTGCAAAATGAATCTAGAGTCAATTAATGGATGTCACCCACAAAGGATTTTCCGACTCTAGAAATCAGCAAGTTTGAGAGTGTTAGACCTGAACTCTAATGATGTTCTTACAGGTCATTTTTGATAGCCATTTTTTCACTGATTGTACAAACAACTGTTCAATATCCCAAATATATGGTCAGTTTTATTCCTGGGAAAAAGTAAATGTTTGGACTTTTTTTGTCTTTGGACTTTCAACCTCCCTTCTTTTGCTCTGATATTTAGTTCTAGGAAACAACTTAAAAGTAAATACCTTCACTGCATAACTTTTCCTGTGACCACTGGCATTAATTAATGAGCATTAATATCCTAGTCAGATACCAAAATGAAGTCCATACTGTGGCCTTGTCTCAGTGTGCTTGTGTCCTGTGCAAGTTGGTGATCAGTATTTTTAAATCAGGCAGCAATATCAACACAAGCCCACCAGTGGTTGCCTGGCTGGTGGCATCTGTGGATACAGATGAATAAACAGACTGAGCATGTTTAAACATATGTCTGTGCTTACACAATATACATTCTGAAAACCTACCTGCTATTTTGATAGAACGAGGACAGAGAGTCTCCTGGGCAAAGCCCAGCTTTGCCCAAATGCCAGTTTGTGTGCTGAAAACATCTTTCAGAAGAGCAATTCGGGTTAGTTTTTCTGGGAAACATCACAGGAAGCTTTCCTACACCACAAAGTAATTTTCAGCACAGCCAGACATCACTCTACTTTTCTTCACTGCCCCAACAGGTCCCAGTGTGAATACAATTTCCTCAGATTCTCCTATGAAGGTGGGGACAGATAAAAGAGAGGGGGATTTACCAGTTCATCCTTTATTCTATGTCACTATTCCCCTTTGCTGGAAAAGTGAATATTGACTGAAAGCTTGCAAAGAAATTTGAATCTGGGAATATATATCCTACTTAAAAGAAGAGCCGTCATGCTCCGGAATTTGTGGGTCAGTGCAAATAACTGTTAAATGTAAGGCAATCTATATATTCACACATGCTTATGTAAACAGGCTCTTTTAAATACAAAACTTACTCAAAGCCAAACTTTGAAAAGGATTCTGGGGAAAAAAGTGAAGCTACAGCTATCAAGAACCCAGCCAAAATTGTGCTTCAAATAATCACCTGAACAGAAGACTTGATTTATTCAGTTTAGAATTTGACTTTTACCTGGATAGAGATCATCCCCAAAGGGCAATCTTTTAAAGCTCTTCCAGTCTGCCCAGTAGCATAGTGGTAGGCACTTTGTCTCAGACAAAACTACTTATTGTAACAGACTTCTATAAATCAGCTGTAATTTGGGATGGAGTAGTATCTCTCAGTGGAGTTGGCATTAGCTCATTCTCTCACCCAATTTCTAAATATTTTCAAGCTTTATTGATCATTCTGCACAGCTAAACTCAGATTTTTCAAATAATAGTTGAGGATTTCAGCAATGCTATTTTGTTCCTGCTGTCTATAAAACAGACAAACCTAACAGTAGGGCCAATGCTCAGTCTTTGCATTGGAAGTTCTGCCTGCAAAGAACATATCAGCACCTGATTTGAAGGTCCGTGTGATAATTCCTTCATGAAGTGTGAATATCTAATCTAGATATTCTTTCCCTTCAGGGAACACGAGAACAATAATTTCTGGTGAATGTTTCTGAATGGCAATGAACCATTTGGACTTTTGCTACTAGTTTTCTTCTGTGCTTTTCTGGCCTTTTATGGCCCTCCCATGTCAGCCTCTCTCCTCTGAAAAATCTATTTATTAATTTTCCCTTTGGCTGCTCTGATTTGTTCCAACATTACTGCCCCTTAGAGGCCAGTTTGGGATTATCACCATAATTTGCTTGTCCCTGTGTGGTACCACATTGACAGCACTTTGCCAGCAGCAGCCTTGCTTCCTTATCTGGTGCAGATTTCTAAGGCACCTTAAATCTGCCACTTCACAATATTCAGCAATATTGAATATTGCTGTTGAATTCCCATTTCTTTTGTTTTTTGAGGCTTTTTTGTGGTGAGGCTACTGCAAAACCCTTTGAAATACAGGCTGTGCTCTGTGGGAGTAAACTGGAGCAGGGGTAAAGGGGCAGAAGGAGTGGAAATACCCATTAATTTCATTGAAGATTGATTAACAGCAATGACTTTACCCTTTTCAGTTCTTGTTTGTTTGTCCAGGCTTCATTATTTCAAATGGGCCAATGCACTCTCTCCAGCAGGAAAAGGTTAGAGACATAATTAATTCAAGGCATTTGGCATTTCCTGTCAAAATGGCAGATATTCATCAAGCTGTGGAGATTGTTGCATTTCACGTCCGCTCAGGGCTGATGCTCAGAGAGTTTTCCCTGCTTACATCTCTGCACAACTCGCACATCTCTGCATTTTGAATTCGTCCTCGACAGCCAAACACAGTTTCTCACGCTGACCCTCAGTCAACTCAAAACCTCCTGTCAAACCCACTGCTACTGCCTCTCCCTATCCTCTCCTAGGGTACTCTGAAAAGTGGCTGGAACTCGCCTGGCTCCCTGTGCCCTTAGGAACAGCAGTGGATTGCCAGCACATGCTACAGGGATGCTGTTCTACCTCTCTTTATTGTGGTTGCAGGGACCCTGGAGCCATACGCTGCCCTTGCTGCTGCTCACTGATGCGCTGGCCAGAAAACTGCAGCAAAGGGGGCATAGGAGCAAGGGACAAATAATGAAAAACAGGAAGAACAGGGCTTTGGAGAGTTTAAATGAACAAAGTCTATGGCTACATGGCTGGGTACAAGCCAGCTTCAGACTTTAGGGCACTTTAGCAGAAAACTGTTAAACAACACTTAAACAGTGAAATAAAGCAACTGTTCTTGGCAGCAAAGCTCTTCTGTGGGGTGCTATGCGCCCCGAGAAAACTTCCTGGCCGCTCTCTGCCTCAGGCTGTGGAGACGCACCCGGTGACAAGGGAAGGACTTGATTATGAATAAAGCCAGCATGTTTAAATACTTACGTGATTTGGTAGCATTTGGATTCCTCCTTCAGCATTTTGGCTCTTTGCATGTGGTCACAGCTCTCACACTGCTGTCTGGAAGACACAGGCTCATATATTTTTTCCCTCTCTGTTACAGCAGTAATGGAGCGGATCACTCAGAGAACCTGTCTGTTCACAAACCCTTGTGTGAGATTAGATCTTAAAGAAAGAGTGAGATGGTTTTCTGATTTGTCAAAAGTCTGGCAGGTTAGACTTTAACTTAGCAGAAAATGATTAAATTAGATGTGACAGTAGCACAAGAAATCCATAGTATGGCCCTGTCTTGTAACTACACTGAAATTAGGTGAACAAATCTGGTTGATAATGGCTTTAGAAAAGTAAATGCAGCATCTAAATTTGACAGCTATGCTGCTGAACTGATAGATTTGGTGATTGTTGTTGGCACACAGCGGAAAAATAGAATTACATTGTGTTTAATCAAAGGGACCTAGTCTGGGATAAGGCTTGGATCCCTTCTCTACTTGAAAAACAGGCTTTAGAACAAAGGAAGTTCTGCATAATGTTATTTAGTCTGCATGAACCGCTAACTGTGTGTCAGAGCCCTGATGAAGTCACTGCTTAGAAACCATTAAGAGATAGTGTACAAAGAGATAGTGTACAATCGATGTGATATACCTTGCTTTAGTTGGGTGACATGTTTCTGGCAAGTAATCCAGCCATCAGGTCTGGTGTGCACACAAAAATTGCCAACAAAGCTGATGTTTATATACATCAGATATAAAACCCCAAAGTTTGCTGCCACCCTACAAAAAGAATTTCCTTTCAAACTGTGCTGTCAGACCATTCCTTGTGTTGTCCCGTCTCTAACGTGAAGCAGAACAGTAGATTTGCCTGACAGGGAAAATCTCCAAGGATGAGTTTGATATAGAAAGAATGTCTTTTCTGAACTCCTATAAAACTTTAATATGCAACTAATGCTGACACTAGTGGCCAAGGGAAAAAGTGTGTTCTTTACTCTGATTTAAAAAACCTGTTTCCTGCCCTTGAAGAATGAAAACCAGTACAAATAGATACCTGAGCATACACACATTATTCGTTGGGGGAAATATTTTAATTAAGTCGTGCAGTTCACCCGTACCAAAATTCATTAAATCATGAAGTTAAGGCAAATCATGCAGTACCAAGGGCTGTAGCTATGAGAGCACACAGGAAGAGTGAGGAGTGGAAGGGCATGAGTGCCCTCCGTCGCCTATCACAGAATAAATCAGAGCTGAAATCTTTCTTTTGTGTGGTTTGGAACAGACGTGGGCCTCAAAGACAGAAGATTTGGACCAAAAGACAAGTCATCCCTTTATCTAGTTGTAATTAACTGCAGGTGGTTTCTGCTAACATAATGCAGATTTGAGTCTCATTTATCTTTTTTATTTGGAGACAGCACAGCTTTCACATTTTTGGGAAAAGTCAGAGGAAAAAAATTAATTGTTTTCTTATTATGGCAGATCACATCTTTCAGTTTGAATTCTTGGCGTGATTTTTCTTTCTTTTAATAAAGACAACACTGCCTGCCATTCTCTGACAGATGAGCTGAACATGACATGGGACAAACCAGAACTGTTGAAGGTCTGGGTCAGTCATTAAAACTGAATCTTTTCTATCAGAACAGTAATGAAAATAGATATTTCTACCGGTGCATACTTGTCCCTTTCCCTGACAGTAAATCAGTGCCATCAAATCCCTTACTCGGTCTTACTCTGTATTTTGAAGATTTTTGAAGGATTTCTTCCTTCTTGCTTTTTGGATCTGTCAGCCACAAAACCCTGTAGCCCTTACACCTCTCTTTTTTTCCCTCTCTCTCTCTTTTACATTGGCATAAATCAGGAAAGCTCACTGGAGAAGCTGAGACAGTATGAAGCTGCTGGGACAATGCTGGAGCTGTTGTTTCTATTCCATACTGGCCTGAGAGCAGACACCTAAAACACATTGTTGCCTGAATGCTGCTTGTAGTCATATTCCTCTCTGGAAACTGGATCCTTCTTAAGGGAGCCCTGAGGTCTGAATATTTGGCTTCTTTCTAGTCCCATAAATCTCCAAAGAGAGAAAAAGTCTCAAAGACCGATTGAGAGACTGAGCAGTACAATTAATTGGAACAGGATAAGATCTGCATGGACTTTTTATGACTTGAGATGTGAGAGTTGCAGTGTGGCTCTGCATTGATGGCTGAGAGGAGCAGAGAGTAAGCTCGAAGAAGGAGTTTGTGCTTCTTCTGGAGGGAGAAAAATAGTAATGTTACTCTCTTTATGCTGCAGCTCAATCTAATGCAAGGGGTCTGAGGCAATAGTGCTTCTTAGCACAAACCAAACAGCAGCAAGAGATGCTGGAAGTTCTCTGGATCCTTTTTGTGTTGCAAACCATTTGCATGAGTCCATTGCAATAGCAGAAAAGGTGAAATATGAAACTGCTTCCCCACCCTAGTTTGTAAGGAAGTATCAGGTTCTGGCAAGTTTGGACACCTGCAGCAATTGACTTCTTTCCAGCACAAGTCCAAAGACATTCAGTTTTCCAGCAAGTAACTTTCTCCTTGGAAAGAGGCGCAAGAGAAAAGGAAAATGGAGGAGAAAGTAAGCAAAGAATACAAGTACAAAATGTTTCAACAGCAAAGTGCTGTGCAGGCTATGTTTTGGGAGGAGGAAAGAAATGGAACATTCAAGGCAGGGTGTATTTTTGAAGTAGCTACAGCTGTCATGTTTGGTTTCAGCATTGCTTGTTATCTCGGGAAGAAAGGCTGAGTGGAAGATGTGCTAATATGTTAAGGGTGTTAAGATGAGATGGAAAGTCTCAGTGATGCAGGGTGGTTATATGGTTGAGGCAGATCATATGTCTGTTTCCTTCACTTCCCCCAAAATCAGCACTAAGAATGAGAGAACTGAATATACCAGAATAAATTCCTGTCTTGGCTACTTGGGAGAAACCCCAGAACAGCCCTTCTACTGTAATCAGGGTCAGATTTTGGCCAGAGCTGTGGGGTGCATTAGGAGACTGCTTCAATAGTCCCAACAGGCAGTGGGTTGGTTCATTTAATGGCACACCAAGGCATTCCCCCTTGCTTAGCATGGGTATAAACCCTGCTGTGACTTGGCCCTATAAGCAGGGATTCCAACTATTTAGTTTCTCTTTTAAGTACTTGTGGTGTTTTTGAGAATTATGATGTGTTTTCATGAAAAAACTACAATTTTTATAAATTTAAAATCAGCTTCCAAAGCATTTTAGTCCAAACCTTCCTCATGACTTAAATTTGTTGATTTAGTCTAATTCAAGAATCTACATTCTTATATCCTTTAAGTGCCAAAAAAAATGTGTTTGAAGACACTAACTGAAAACTTTGAGGTTGTTTCAAGCGAGTTTCATTTTGAACAGCTGAACTTTGGGCACTGGCTGTGAGGCGATGTTAGTTTTTCTTTGGCTGGCTAAAGCCAAGAAATGGTTCTTGTCTGGCACATCAACATGGAATTCAATAAGGGGCATAAGCAAACAGACGATCTAGTCCCTGAGGAATGTTTTATTACGTGGAATGGTTGGGAATAATACAGGTGCAAGTGTACACAAAAAAAGCAGTAGAATTGCTTGATATAGTATGTACAGATGCATTTGTAGCTGAGAGTTCATGACAACAAATTTAAATGAGATGCATAAAAGCCATAGAATGTGTTAGCAAATGAAAACTAAAAAAAAAATGAAGAAGAGAGAGAATCAAAAGAGGATAAATGTTTCAAAACATAGATTTAATTATGAGTATTTGTGGAAAATCTTTAACCATTTTGGAAACTATATTTACACATTTGCAATGGACTTGATTTCTTCTGAGTAGAAGTTGTTCAGTCTTCCCAACTGCACTGATTCACCAAATATGATTTGTACTTGTAATTTGTAGTATATTAATGGATTTTAAGTGGTTCCAGCAATTCCATTAAATGTGGATGGAACAACGAAGTGAACAGTCTGCCAAAGGTGGAGACACCACAGTTGTGAAACCAGTCAGTGGTTTATGTCAAACACAGTCGTTTAAAAATATAGCGGTGAATTAAAGTAAAAGTGACTTAAAGATTAGGTATTCTACAAAGTGTTGCTCTAAATGAAGACAGGAGTATGAGCAGTAACATCTGGATGGAATAAAGACCAACCTGAGAACTAAAGTAAAATAGCATTGCTTATTTGAACAATTTCTGTGTTAAAAAATAGGAGTTAATATGAAGAACAAGAGTCTCTGGGAGTTTTTGGAAGAGGGACAAAAAGTTGACAAATGATGCAAAGTTTTCAGCAGCTTTACTGTCCATCTTAAGTTAGATAGTTTTTTAGCATTTGCTTATGATGTGCCCAATGCCTGACCACAATATCTGCTTTGGGCATCTTGGAGGTGTAAAGTCCACAGAAGGAGTCACAAAACCAGCTGACAAGGGAGCAGAGGTGGCACAGCACTTAATTGCAAATGGATTGCAAGATAATCCTTTCTGTGTAACTCCTCTGGCATCACCTGAGGCCACATGGGGACGGAACATATGCATGTGCTTTTGCTTGTGAGAAAACACACATAACAGCCAAGCTTAGGTTTTCCTTTTGTTTAGAGTTTTACTTATAGAAGGGTTTTAGTCAGTATGGAGGTCCCATATACAAAGGCATTTTACTTTCGTAAGAACTGCTGTCTTGCGTATAACAATTTTCTTTTTTTGGCCAACTTTTTCCTCATTAACCTACCAGAGAATTATACACACCAGGGTTTATTTAGATGATCTTTCAAGTGTCCTTCCTGTTTATAGAGTGACTAGCCACATGCACCAGACAAAATATAAGGCTAGGGAATGGAGGATACCATGCTAACAGGAAGCCCCTTCATGTAAATAAAGGTGATGGTCCACATCATCCAGTAACTACATCTTCCAATGGGATGCTTTGAAATGCTTCTTTGGAAACAGAAGTATTTCCTCTATTAGCAGGATTAAGCAAAATGAGATGGCCATGTTCGCATTTACACACACACATACACAAAAAAAACCAGTGAGACCTGAAGTGGAGTGTAGGGAATTTCTTTGGGTTACTGATACTGTCATATCTTTGGGAGAGTTGATCATTCCTTTGCCTGATGGACTGAAATAATTTCACCTTGATATTATTTACCTTGACCATATGGATGAACCCTCAACTATGCACAGAGGAAGGCAATGTAGGAGATAGAACAGGCTCCTGGGAGCACACTGTTGTGCTTGCTCAGAAATCTTTTATTCCAAGGGTACTTATTAATTATTAATATCTGTTGTTAATACTATGTTTGCGCCATTATTTAAGGACACATATGGACACCAGAGCTGACATATCACCAGCATGAAGCCTTCCCAGATTTCTTTCTGGAAACCAAAGTCTCTGCATGTTCAAAAACATTGGTCAAATGAAATAGTGAAGACAAATTTGTTAGTTTTTATTAAGAATATTTTTTTCATTTTGGCATCTTTTGAGTTTTGTGGTGTCACCCAGTGCTCATGGATGAAAGGGTTGTTTCTGCATCTAAAATGGACCTTGGTGGTCCCTCAGCAGGTGACAGTTGCCAGTGACCTCCTGCAGGCCCAGGCCTAAACACGGTGCACTCACCTCACCCACTTACAAACAAACAACAAAGATGGTAGAGAAACTCATTGGTGAACAAAATTAAACACTGCAGGTCAAATGGAAATCAATTACAAGCTGTGCATAAGACTTTGGAAGTCAACACCAGCTCTCACCCACGAATCAGGATGGAGGCAATCAAACATTAGGTCAGCTCAGGAGTACTGTATGCTTTGGTGTCCATTTTTCACTCAATATAGGATAGGGAACTATAAACATCTGAGAAAGTGGATGAAGTTAACAGATGACTTGGATATAGTGATAGATCTTGTGCCGAACACATTGTGCCAGTACAAACAAATAAAATCATTTAAGGAAAATACCCCTCTTTTTGTGGTAAGTAGAAACATGATCATAGCCATCTAAACAAAATCTGTTAATTTTTGAATTTAACTCTGCCTCTGATTTATGTATAAGTTCTAATTGGTATCATCTATCTAATGCAATTGAACAGTTTTCAGTGTTGAGCTTAACATATAAATGAATACAGATAATTTTTCCTCAGCACTAGCCCCAATAGGACTGACATCAACAGACTTGCAAGAAAAGCACCTAAATGAATTAGACATCCAAAGCCCACTCATTTCTATTCCTATACAGCACAATGCTTTGAAATGATCTATGGACTAACTTAAGATGTTATTTTATGCCAATAATTTTCGAAAATACTTGTTAAAATGCAAGTCATGACTCCTTGTAACACTTATGTTACACATCTATAACATATACAAAAGAATCCTGAATGAAGAAAAAAAATTTTCATGCATCTAGTAGTTATTGCAGACTTCTGGAACTATGGCAAGAATCCATCATAAATTAACTTCTTGTCTTGACATGGAGTTACTTTCAATCCAAGTTGGTAACCAAAAATGCAGGGTATTCCAGGCTGCGGATCACAATGGTGAAGATGGACATGGATGTCTTAAACACAGTCCTTTTGATTTCCAAGGCATTCATAAAAGTCCTGCAGACACACATAGGATGAAACAGCCCAAACTTTGTTGACCCAGCACCTGACCCAAAACCCGAGGACTGTCCTATCAATGCTTCTTAGGATCCGAGTGTCTTCAGTCTCTCTTTGTGTTTCTCTTCACGTTTCCTGCTACTTCTTGTTCTTGTTTTCTTAAACACCTACACTTACACAAAACAAATCAGGGCCCCATCATGCTTCTCATCCAGTCCTGAGCAGATGTAAGATGTGTAATTCACCTCTGACTGTGGTGGTGATGAATTCCTGCATCTTGAGAGCTCTGGATGTGGCTGTTTGTAACCCAGGGAGGCTCGCTGTCAAACTGGTTGACAGTAGTGAGCATACCCAGATTATAATTCTTTTAGTGTGCGCATTTCACTCTTAATGACATGTGTGAGCCTTGTTAAGATTTGCATTTTGGGCCAAGGACTTTATTTATTGTTCCTAACACAGAGCTGGGTACTTAAAGCATTTAACCAGCAATGTTAACTTTGCAATGGGGAGCTTGCTGGATTTTTCTGTGGTTTGGGTATACTGTGGTGGCTGGGAACTTTCCAGCAATATTACAGCAGGTTTATCTCTTTCATGGATCATGGGATTAATGCAGTAAAAAAACATAATTTCAGTGTATGCAAGATGGAAAGCAACAATATTAGTAAATCTGTATATTCATCTTTATGCTGCATTTATTTGAAGAAAGACTTTCCTTTATAATAATTATGTTATGTAAAGAAGCCTATGGTATCTCATGAAAGTCTTTTCTGGCCAGGAGTCCTGGAGGGAAAAAATAATTTGCGTAAAAATAAAATGGATAACAATCTATGCTTTTAAGATAGGTATGACCACCAAGGAGGCCCAGGGTCAGAGCATTAAATATTCTCCCTTGATCCCAGGGGCTTGGCTTTAATGTACACTGGGACCTGAATTCTCCAAAGATAGGTGACTACAGCTGCCTGCAAGGAGTCTCAACTAAGGAGTTTTATAGCTTGCATCTGGCTCACAGCTTGTACCTTAAACATCCTCCAGGGAGCTTACAGTCTCATTTTTGTTCTTTAAACACTAGAACAAAATTAAAATGAAAATCTAAAATTCAAACCTTTTTCTCAAACCATGTGAAGGTCAAGGAAATAACCTCTATGCAAAAACATCAGGAAAACACATACAGTAAAGCAGATATTGTGAATAAAAGTAAGCAGCTATTATAACATCACTAGCAATCTCCTTTTTAAACTGGATAGCAGTTTGGAAAAGTTAAAAATGTTCTTTTAAATTACTTCCAAGAGCAAAGGATAGGATTCTGCACTGGGCACAGTATTCTAGGAGGTAGGGTCCACTACCTTCTACTCACATGCATTTTCCATAAGTCAAAGCAAAGAGCTACTTTCCATGCTGCAGTTTTTAAAAGTGAACTTTCAAGAGAAAATTCCACCATGACTCTTCCATCACAAGTGGTCTAACAGCAGCGGTGGGGACATGCACGGAGTCCAGAGCAAAATGCTGATGGTGCCCTAGGGAACAGGGCTCCTTACAGCAGATCCTCCATGAAATACACGAAGGGCTGGAGCCTGGGGACTTCAGCCACCAGTTCCTGTTTGTAAGGAGGCTGTTTGGCAGTGGTGTTCCCACACTGCCCGAAGGCTTCTGAGCAACATGAGGAGAGATGGTTTTCCCTGCCTCAGGATGAGCCCTGGTACCTACCTGCCTCCTTGCACAGGAGGTATGCAGGAGGAAGGACAAGGAAAACTGAGTGTGGACAGACAGAGATGTTTCTGCACCCCATGCATCTGCCTTTCCCTCAGCAGCTGTCAGTTGACCACATCTCTTGCTTAAATGACAGAGCAAGATCTGCTTTGTTGCCACAGGCTCTCCCTAGAGTTAGAGCCAGTTCTGGGGCCAACAGAGTAGAGAACAGCAGCCTCTCCCCTACCCACAGGTGAGGAGAAGTTTGATCTGACTGCTTTAATGATGTGGAAGAGCAATGATCATTTCATTACACACAAAATGTACTGCAGCCTTGTGACTCAAAAACCCCAGGTCTTTGTGGCAGCATTTTGTTCTGTGTTTCTGCGTTTTTATGATGCATACATAGATTGCAGATCAAAGGGTATTTTTAGGCCATTTTATCTATAAGACTGAAATTTCCTGCTAAACCACTGAGAACAGTGAATATTTGCAGTGTTTTTATTAAACTTTCATAGTCAGCACACAGCAAAATTAGAAGGTGTGTCAGCTTGGTTTGAGTACCTCAAAGAAACCAAAATGCTTAAAAACCAAGCAGTTAAACAAAAGTCAACTTACAAATCTCTTGAAAAGTCCCAGAGACCTTCTAATCTGTCTGCTGACACCCCCTGCCTGTCTCTGACCCTCCTAAATCCAAGCGTTTTATCTAAAGTACAGAAGTTGACAGTTTGCATTTAATAAAAGTTGCTTGTCTTGTCAATCTGCAGAACTCTTGTTCCCACTGGCTATTTCCTTGATGATGTGTTACAGCTATGCAATAGCCAGCAGCACGTACAGAAATAGAGGCAAAAAGTGGCCTGAATTATTTTAAATGTGTCCATTCTTTAATGCAAAATGTGGGTTGGAAAGAGATGCTGTGTATTTCAACTAGCAGAAATTCTCTTTTGGGGGAACAATTACTGTTCCTCAAAACACATGTTTTATGGCAAAAGAAAAATAAATAAAAGGACCTGGTTTGCTCACAGGCATTTTCAAGGGTTTTATAATTAACAATAATTCTGAAACAGTTTCAAGTTTCTGTGTACAGTTTTGCTCATCAGTAAATCTAAAGATCTATTACACTTGCAAGCATCAGAAAAAAAATTTATGCCAATATGTGCCACTTTTGTGTCTCTGAAACTTTGCAGACTTAGGCTTCAGTCCTGTGTACTTCTACATGGGGTTTTCCTTTACCCATATGCTTTAAATGCAGTATTTGCCTTCATTATGTAGAATGTAGATTGGAAATAAATTATAATTTTGAGAAATAAATATTTCCTTGCATATCACGCAGGAAGTCCTGCTCATAAGGTAAAGTTAATCTTTAGTGCTGAGTACCCCAGCAGGCTCACTAAACACTGTTAGGTTTTAAAGGTATTGAAATTAATTGGTTATACTAATTTCCCTTTCGTTTAGAAGAAAGATCTTTTCCGATACACTGTAGAATACACATCAGGCTGAGGCATTCCTAGTTAATGCTAAACAGTATTAATTTGTTTCCAAGCAATTGCTCTTCCCTTGACTGGAAGGGAACTGTGGAGCCTTCCCAGTGACCATGCATGGCTACATCATCTGAAACCGCCTCTTAAATTTCAGGCTGCTTCAGGGCTGTAGACTGTATTTGATAGCTTGGAGAGGAAAGCCAAGTGTATTGGGACCAGTTTAGGCATCATGCAAGATCAGCCACGGTGCAAAGAGCATCAGGCTGCTGGTAGCACCTTAGGATCACCAGTAGGTCCTGCTGCCTATTTTTCCCATGCCAAGCTGTTGCATCAGGAAAGCGAAGAGGTAAAAGGGAAGCAGCTGCTTGTGTTCAGGCCCAGCAATAAGGAAGGATGTGCAGGATAGCAGAAGAGCAGCAAACCCAGCCTCCCCTTAGCTGTAGACCCCACTGATGCCTCTCTGGAAGTCTGTGACGGTGTAAGGGATTGGGTATGATAGGAGGGGTGGTGGCAAGCCTGCACAGACAGATGTGGTGAGACACAGAGGGTCTCGCTCCAGACAGGGGTTGAGGACTTTTGTATGGACCATGTGTGTATTTTCTGGGTTCATTTTTACCAAAGTGCTCATTGGCAGCTCCAGAAATGCACACATAAACCTCTGTCTGTGTCAGAAGAAGCACTAATATGTGCTTATCTCTGCTTCTCAAGACTTCATGAATATCTTCTGTCCAGCTCACAGGTACATTGTGAAACTTTATTTCAGTGAAATGTAGGTGGTAATAAAGCTAATACTCTTTTATTGTCCCACACTGTCAGAATAGCTTTAAATATATGTATTGGGAAGATCAGCCAAGTGTTTTTATTTATAACAAATGGAGGTCTAAAGTCTCCTTTATTACATGAAACATGGTTTAAATACACATTTTCTTTCCTTATTTTATAAACTATATTCTTCAAAACAAATATTCCTTAAGAAAGTACAAAAAGGCAAAATTCAAAATTTTATACCTTTGTCTTACTGTTGTTACTTTAAAAATATTTGTTGCTGAAGAAGGGTTCAGGCCTGTAAGTCGAGTTTAAGTTCAGAAGATTAAGCTGGAGGTGCATGGAAAAGCCTTGAAGTAGGTATTTAAAGAAACTTAAAAATTAAAATTGAAATAGATACTGTACTGAAAAACTAAGTATGAAGATTCTGGCATGAGGCTTAGGAGAATGCAGCTGAGCTTCTGTTGACAGAAGTGGAAGGCAGCTTACCTTGTGCTTGTCTCCCCAAGGATGCTTGTGGGAGGCCCAGCTCATGAATCTCGCTGTTGGACAGTGCTGAATCCTGACCTATGTATGGTTATAATGAGAAGGATTCTTTTGGCAGCTTGGAAACTCATGACCCTTGGTTTGCAAAAGGCATTTTTAAATAGCAGTGTTTTGGACTCCAAAGACAATCCATGCTTCAGCAGAGTAAAACATTTCTTTAGTTCATTTTTCTCTTAAGAAACTCCATTCCGTGTCAGCAATCTAATCTTCTGGTCCTGGTTAAGGCATCAAGCTAGGGAGTCAGGCTTTTACAGTCAGGCTTATGCTAACACAGACACCCCTACACACCCTGGTTTGTTTTGTTATAAGGCAAGTGAGGGTCACCCAAATTTTTAGCAGGGAAAGTTCGCAATTTTAGTCCTGTCACTGACAGTGTTTTAAATAGATGGAGCCCAGCAGAGTTGTGATTTAGTTGCCTGAGGTGTTAATAGTTTATTAGCTGTATTTGTGGTGCTGATCAGAGCTTGGGCTTTTGTGGCACCTCGTCTGCCACGCTGAGCAGACCAGTGAGGTGGTTTCCTTGTAAGGAATCTGCCTCTGGAGAGTAGCCTGGGTTGAGAAGACACAGGTCTGTGTCCACCTGGGTTAGCAAGCGTCAGGTTTTAAAGTAATTAGAGAAGTCAAGTTGTGAGATACTGCATTTCATTTGGGAGTCCTAAAATCCGCACTGGTGATGAAGCTGGGGGAGGCCTGGGGGATGGTATGAAGCCCCTCTTGGCCATACCACAGAGCCCCTTCCAAGAGGAGGGATATGATGTGCCTGAGCTTCCTGCAGCCACTCACTGCATTCACTGCTCTGCAGAGGTTTTTTGAGTGTGGATTCAAAACTGTGCTGTCTGGACTGAACACGTAAACTACAGTGCACAGCCCTAAAGCTTAGGCTCAGCCTCCAGAGGGAAATTGTGGGGGTTTCCTCTGGCCACAGAAAGCTGTGTTAGCAGTCTCTGTGCCAGGCTGTGGTGTGGAGGGAGTGTGTGAAAGTGGCCAGTGATATCTGGCTCACATGCCCTTGGGACCACTTTTTAGAAATATAACTTAGTGTATAAAAAAATGTGTAAGTGTAGTTTAGAGTAGCCCTGAGCTCTCTGATTTAGGGCTACTTTGAATAACTTCTGGGAATTGCAGACTGCCCTCAAGACTCTCTAAAGCAGGGAGGCAGCAATCAGCTTTGTTGTATCATTATTTTTATGCTGCTTTTGCACAGAGACATGCAGACGGCCATGCTTAATGAGGCAGTTCCCGTTGCAAAAGCTACTCTGTCAGAAGGCCAGATTTCTGTTTGCAATTCATCCATGATGGCTGAACAATTCAGCTGCAGAGTACAGGTCTAACTGACTTTGGTTTTTGTTGTATTTCTAAACCACATTGATTTGCTATTTTGATGTATATGCATATGTGTGCATAAATATATAATACATACAATGTATTACATGTAGTAATATGCATTTGGTATCCATGTAATGCTTGTTTATATGTATAAAATATGTTATTTCTACTGACAATCTTACTGAAGAGTAGTGCTGGCAAGAGAGTGGCCTGGCATAGATTTTAAAATTAGATCAATTTTTAATACTGGACACATTATTGTTATTCATGGTATTAGTCTCTGCAGTATGTACTAGAGCCACACTGCTCTGGTTGTCTGTTAGATCACTGACCCTATTGTTTCTCTTGCACCTCTATATTAAGTTTTTATGCAGTAGTCAATTCCTAAACAAAAGTTTTAAGAGTACACCGAGCCTTCTATTCTTTCCAGTTATTACTGTAACTCCTTCTGCAATGCACTTTATTCGTTATAACTTTCTCCATTAATTGACCATTTACAATTCACTGGAACCATAACAATGACCTGTGCACTACAACAAGAGTAATGGAGTGTCCCCCTGACACAGAGCCAGCCCACCTTGAAAGCTCTGACATTAACTCCACCCCACCGGATTAGTGGAGATGTGGTTTATATTAGTGACCTGAGGGAGGTTCATGCCCTCTGGGAGAAGGCTGTTCCCTGGAATGGCAGTGTGATTAATGGTTTATTTACAGCAGTGACATCAAGGCTGTCAGGACTCTTCATCAGTCTTTGATGTAAAACACACTAAGAGGCCCTAGGTCATTCTTATCTGCTCAGAGAAGAGAAATCAGAAATGAGGAGTTGTTCAGTGTGGCCACAATTTTGGTATGATTATTTTCCACGACAGCAAGAACAGAAGAAAATTACAAGGTCACATCTACTTCACTGGCCTTACTGGTGAGACAGTGTGACCACAGAGACCATGGCTTCTCTGTTTTGGCTGGGGGAAGACAGCAAGACAGCGCTAGTGACAGGCAACATGTTGAGAAAATGCAAATACCTACATCAAATCCACAGGTCGTTGTGAAGGGGGAGTGCTTCAATTCAGTAAAAATCACCAAACAGGACAAGTTTTTAATGTCCTGGGTGAAGCTGAGCTTAGACAGGAAATTTTAGGGATAACTGCGTAGTCCCCAGGACTACCATGTAGATTCATTTCCAATTTTTAATATTTCATACTTCAATACTATTTTAGAAAAAGCTTCCGCTCTTGAAAACTTCCTGTGTTCTTGCTGAGTTGGCTAAGCATGGTCTGATTTTCCTCAGCTCTGTGTACTGGTAAATCCCACGCAGCTCGTGGGCCGGCTGATCAGTGAGATAATGTTGAGGCAGCGTCAGCCCTTTCCCTCAGCCCCCTGATGGGAATGGGTTTGCTGACACTCAGCATGTTATCAGGGGCAGCCAGCTCCTCCCCTGCCTGATCCAGCTCCTGTGGCGCAGGACTCTTCCAGGAGAGCTCTTGAGTTGGGGGTGTGGCACAGTACCGTGCCCGTGGTGCTTTGGTTCTGCATTGCCTTGCCAGGGGACTGACTTACAAATGACTAAGATGCCTGAGAAGTTCTCTTGGGCCTACTTGAAATAATAACTGAATGAAAACCAGTTACTGAATCTGAGCCAGATAAGACTGAAAGTAACGTTGGGGAGGGAAGAAAACTATGTTGGAAAGGCTCAGCTTCCCCAGAGTTTCTCTCTCTGTTAAGAGGTTTGGCACTTGAACTATCGGCATGTTCCAACTCACTTGGCTTGATGTGGGCTCCTCACAATTTCCCGGTGCCAGAGCAGCACAACCCCACGATAGCTTTTCTGCATCCTATAGCCTGGCAGACTGCACTCTTTCTTACTGGGTTAAGATCTACATACAGCAATCTGTGACTTGCAGGAATATGCATAGGATATCCCTGTGAACCAAACCATTGATCTCAACAGAGCCTTGGCTTGTTCAAAACCCTGTTAACAGGCTTGCTTGGCAGAGCACGTTTTGTGGGGCCTGCTCCCTTCTTGGCTTCTTGTAGAGTACTGTATGGAAATTAGTGTGTGCGGTGAGGACCACCCAAAGAAAATGATTTCCATTAGACTTAATGAGTACTTAAGCACAGGAGTGTGGCATGTATGTGCAACAGGACACACAGATTTCTCAGCAGCAGCAGGTGTTGCTTAGGGGAAGCAAAAAGCCCCAGGATATAGTAGGAAGAAACCACCCAAATAAAGCAATCAAGAAAAAAATACAGAAGCAAATTACAATTTGCACACAAAATGCTAAACAAAGCTGCTCTTCCCTGCCCTAACTTTAATTCTCTAAGAGGTCTTTAGACATCACACTAGATGGCTTCTAGCCGTCTGTAGTATTTTCATGGCAAGTATTTCCATTTAATTACACAGTTCTGTGTACAGAACCTAGAGCAGAAAGACTGGAAAAGACAGAAGAAACAAAATCCACAGAAAACAAATTTTGTTGATGACTTCCCCTGTTTCTCTTTCCTCCTATTTCATGGAAGATTCAAGGTAACAGAAGTTTATGTGGCTGATGAGTCACAACCAACTATCATTACACTCAATACACATTATACATATATTTTAGTATTTTCCAGCTCCAAGAGAAAGTTGCATAACTTTCTCATTTTCTAAAACTTTCCCAGGCCACTCCCTTTGTAAAATCTGTGAAAGGGCTTTTAGCTATTTTGTGGTCAAGGCTCTGTCCCCTGTTCAGCCCCCCTGTCCCAAAATGCACTTCAGTAAACTCAGAACAAAGTTGGGCTACCCTCAGAAGATCCCACTCCCTTTCTTCTCTCCTTCCTAAATTTCTTATGGGAACCCAAAAGTCCAATTTATTAAATGTTGCAGGATTTGTTGATGATGAGCAGCTGCAGCATAGAAATCAGCAAGGGAAACCTGGATTTTCTGGCACACAGCTTGGGAAACACCCAGACCTCCATATCCTGTTTCTCTCCCACCACTCTTGTCTTGCTATTTGCAACCTGAGGCTCATCCCTTGCCATGCATATCTCTGTTCCCTCCAGGCCATCCAGGGAGAGTGCTCAGATCCTCTGCTGCCTGCCTGCCTGCTGGAGGGGCCATGCATAGCCTGAGATGCTCGGGGCTGTCACCTACAGTGTCTCAGTCAAAGTGTGTGCACTGACTGAGAGGCCAGCAAGAGTGAGGGATCGCTCAGACACCAGCTGCCCAGGTATTAGATGGGAAGCTCAGTCCTGGGGGTGCAGAGGCAGGGCAGCTGGAGCTGCTCTGGGCTGCTGCTGGTCAGATCAGGCTAAGAAGCTCCCTGGTTTTGTCAGATTCCTTCCTACCTCCAGTGTCCCGGTGGACAGCAGAGACTGTTCTCCCCTTACAGGGAGAAGCAGGGGATGTACATTAATGTTTTAGGAGACTAGCAACCTAAGGGTTAAAATGCAGCTCTGCTACAAGCTGGTTTAGGTACAGCTCAATCATTAGCAGCTGAATCATATCTGCTTCCCTGATCCCCTCCTCTAGGGAAAGGCAGCCCTGCCAGCTCCCTGCAGGACTTGCAGGAGGACCTGCTGGCTTGCTGGTCCTGCTTCCCACCCGGGAGCCAGCTCCCCACCCACACTGCCTGCAGAAGGAGGTGCAGAGGCTTAATCCAGCAGTCAGTGCAAAGCAGGAACAGGGGACAGTAGGCCCTTTTTCCCATTGGCATAATTTAATGGGTTGGGTCACAGATTGTTTCTAAACCCTAACTTCTGCATCAGAAGTCACAGTTCGAGCAAGCTGCTTTGTGCTCTCCCCCTAAACAGCATATCAAATTTCAACTGTCTGCTGTATCCAGAGTCTAACATTGCTTCTTGAGTCTGACATGACCTGTTTCACATCGCACAGAGTTCTTGATGGGGGATATATTGCAGGGTCTGACAGTCCTTGCATTGTATGTAACAGTTCTTCAGGTGCCAGATTTTTCCAGTTTAACATGCAGCAGATGTGCCTGCAGTCTTTTCGGAACTGTTTAAAAAACAGCTACGGTCAATCTATTTTCAAAGCTGGCTGGCTAACTAACGCGTCCTTTTTAAAGGATGAATGTTTTCGTTACTACTGCCGGAATGTCTCATCATTTTTTCAGTGCTTTGTCTATGAAACATTGAAATAATGACTATTAAAAATTACTGCCAGATTAACTGGTTGATATGATATGTTCTTTAAAAGTTTCAGCATCCAGCTGGAAAGTTAATGGCTAATAGTCAAGCTCTGACAAAACGCATTGATGCATTTTTTCAAGAAGGTATTACAACTTTTGAATTCTGTTTCAATTATCAGATGGCTGTGGATTTTGGATGAGGTGTCTGAAACATAGCTAAACTAAATGGATACATAACACTGACAAACCAAAAATCAGAGTAGCCACAATATTCCAGGCACAATATGCCTTTAGAGTTCTAAGAAATCTCTCTTGAAGGATGTGAATGTGAAATGGGTATAATGCTGCTAGAGTTAAAGGAAAAAATCCTTTTGACTTAACTGAGAACAATATCAAAGCCAAAAAATTATGTCTGATAACGAAGCAAGTAGGAACCTTCTTGCGCTGGGAGAAACAAGAAATGATGTTGCATTGCTGTACATGATGTTTTGCTTGAGAAGGTTAGAGTGGGAGGCATACAGTCTTCTTCCCAACTCACAGAAAGAAGCAGCATTGATCCTGGAACTTGGACCACACTTTGGAGGTATTTGCTCTCCTGTCAAGGTAGAAACACAACAGTGTTAGCCAATGTAGTGTCTTTTTCTCACACACCAGAGTGCAGAGGTGGTTTTCTGCAAGGATGGACTGTACAGGAACGCGGCTCGGGTGATAATGCTCCTCTCCATTGGTTTACTGGGACATGGTTGTCTGCTCTCTAGCTGGAGTGAGAGGTGTAAGTTAGCTTTTTCTGCTCCTCAGTGTGGTGTTGGGGGTTGTTGTGCGATGCCTCCATGGGTGGGTTGTGTGCCTCATGCAATACCCAGCCACAGCAACTTGCCTTATTCAGCCCAGAGAGACAGGACCATCGAGTGTGCTGGGTATCACACGAACATGTGAGGCAAGAGTTGCTTGTTCTGTCTTAGACAAGTCTGTTATGATCAGATCAGTGGAGGAACACTTACAACTTGAGTAGGATCTGGGACATTTATGGGAAGCCCAAGTCCATTATGACAAAGATCCTGCTCAGCTAGTCTCCCAACCTAGGAGCACCCAATGACATTGGCCTTTCCTTTTCTTTAGGTTCTCCCAGCATTTAGAGCTACTGTACTTTCCCAGTAGTGCCCAGGCCTTTGGCTGAACTTAGATCCAGGACTAGAAGTTCCTCTGCTGAAGTCACCTGGGATACCAAGTATGCTGAGGCTCACAATGTGCATCTAACAGCTGCGGGCATGACAGCCCTCTGCAAAGTCCTGGAAGCTGCTTCCCTCTTTTAAAGGATGGCATGAGGCAAAGAAGCAAAAGCCCTGTTACTTTCTGTTCCTGCTCTCCCTTGAGCTAGGACACCTGGATCTGGCTCTCTCCTAAGTTTGAAGGCACTCAAATCCTCTGGTCTTGTCTGCTGAGCAGAGTCCTACCCTCAATCTGCTGTATCGAGAAACCTGAATCCTGTCTCAATTTTCAGCAGGTACCCACCTTGTCACGCTGATGCATGAACACCAAAGTGATCAAGGCTCTGATAAGAGCCTATGCACGGGATGGAGTTCGTGGTGGTGTAGCAGGCATGTCCTGGGCAGCACAGAGCACAGCCTGATGAGGAAGCCAACCTGTCCTGCTCAGAATCCCTGCTCTGGAGGCATGGGACTAGAAGTCACAAGTGCCCAACAGTCACCTTCAGGATAATGAATTCACAGTCTTGCCCTCTGTCTCCTCATGCTTTTGCTTTTGTCTGTTTGTGTCACAGAATTTAATTTGAAATCCATTTTACTAGCATAAATGCCAATGTCACTCAAGGGAACCAGGCTTTACTGGCAGCAGGAGAAGTGTAAAGTACAGCTGAAGGAACAGTGTCTGAGCATAACACATTTACAAGCCCTGAGTCAGCATGGGCGCTACACTGTAATCAGGAACATCGCCTGTTTACTTCAGTGTGATTAATATCAGTCATCTGCTCTTTGTTAAATGGTTAGATCCTTGATAATAGGAAATTTCCCAGAGTTATATTTGGAAATCCCATCCATGTCTCAAGAATTTACCTGCTGGCCCTTCATCTTTTGTGGCAGTAGCAATGGCTTTGGCACCAGGGTGGCCAGTGACAAGGCTATTCTGGCTGGAGGTGCTGGGCACTCAGGAAATCCCAGAGGTGAATCAGAGCTGAAAATTAATTGCTTTTTAATTTAGCTCAGATCTACGTGCCATGTCTGAAATAAAGGAATGCCTAAGATATTAAGAGTGTTCCCAGATATGCTAAGCTTTAAAAGGAATCTCTTAGCGTTATGCAGATTAGGTCTCAGTCTTTGACATGGAAACAATTACTACTTGAATGTGGTCTCCTTTTCACTGTCATCCTGAATTTGCCTTGCCTCTTAGCAAACTAATGCATGTCGAAAAGATTAATGGATTAAACACCGCCAGAGCTAAGCCTATTACACTAAAGCCCCTTAAAATCAATCCATAGTTTGTAAAGGAAGAGATCACCTGAAATACAAGCCTCTGGGAATACCTACAGGATACCATCCCTACACCATGGCTGCTGTTGTAGGCACATCTAGACTGGACATGCCAGCTCTGAGTGTCACACAGGTAAGAGCTGGTCACTGGGGCCCAGGGTGAGCTGCTTTGCTGCCTCACCACCATCCAAGCCATACCCTACATAGCTAGTTTTAGCATTGGGAAAGATTTGCTCTCAGATGAATTTACTGGACTGTGTTTCCCTTGACTTCCCAGAGGTTTCTTTTGCAATTCGTGGTCTGGACTCAGACCCCAAAGCAACTGCTCCAGAGAATCTTGCTGGTGTCATCTTCCACCCTGCCTGCTCTGCGGAGCCTCATGCTTCCCTGCAGCTCCACGATGTCTCTCAACATTTTCTCAAGAGGTTTTGAAGAATGTTTCACAAACAATTGGCCTAGCATGCCTAAGAAAATACCCATCTTGTTTATCTGTGCTCCAAATTATTTACCACAACCTTAAAATATAGTTTACACAGTGTTTGAACAGTTTATTTCATAATTTAAGGGTTATCTTTAGAGATTTTTAAACATTCTGTGAACTTTTATTTTTTAATAAGTAATTATTTCATATGTAAAAGTTGAAATGGAGAAAGGGACAAGAGAGCCAGATCCTTAGACCAGGGTCTTTAGAAAAGAGGAGGGAGTCACTCTTTCAAGTCTAGAGCTGAGCTTACCTTTCTGCTCCAACATCCAAAACAAACACTGTGCCTTAGGAAACCCACACCTGGAATTTACATCTACTGGAAGTGGCACAAACAGAAGACAAGAGTTCTGATGCTTTTCAAGCCAACTTTGCCTGTGTTATGCTAAATCCAAAGAGATTGCCTACACAGTAGGCTACTGCTCTGCTGTTTGCAGCTATGGCCAGGTAGCAGAGGCTCCACGTCTCCAGTTTCATGCTACCTCTTAAACTTACAGTGGAAGACAAGCCTTATAAAGAACCATATAAACTCCTCCACAGTGTGGCAAGTCAGCAGCACTTAATCCAATACATCAAGATTTTCACAAGTCAGATTCTGAATTTGACCTCAAGTCTGCAAGACCGGCCCATATCTAAATTACAAGGGTTTAAGAGAGTTTGTCTTACATACGGGGCGTATAATAGTGAAGCCACCTAGAGGCAGCGTGAGCAAACAGCTGACAGCTCCCAGGGCATGGTGTTCAGCCCACTCCCGAATCACCTGCTTGTATTGCAGTTATCTCACTTCATTGACTGCAAATTATGCCATTGATCTCCCGTACCATGACAGCTCTATACCAGTTTGTAGGTCTTTTGATACTGAAAAATCAGATGAACAAATGAGCTGCAAATAGATACAGACTGAGAAAAAATCTTTTCAGGAATATCACTTAGATGTCAAACACAAAAGAACCCCACAAGCAGGCCGAGCAAAAGGAAGTGAGAATCACTGATCCTAGTGTGAAATACAAAGTCTTTGGGAAAGTATAGGGGGTCTTGAGACAACCAACAGTTAACTAAGATGACAAATTATTTTGACTATCTTTGTAGTTATGCTTTCAGACGTAGGGGAGCTTGATTTTTAGAAGTGTTTATCCATTCTTTTCAGAAAAACTATTTTTCTCGAAGTGATGTCAGGTGGTAAAACTCTCACACTGAGAAATTTAAAATATTTCCAGGGTAGAATCTGCAAGTAAATAATATTACAAATTACACTTACAAGAAATAATGAAACAACTTTGCTCTTTAGGACAGTGTTTACATTGCACAGATTTGACTGATGAACTAGAATCTCATTGATGGTCCAAAAATGCTCACCATATGTCCCTCCTCTGTATTCCAGGAGACCAGATAAACATACAATGCTTTCTTGAGAAGAAAGAAGATTTTCTAAGAGCCATATACATAAAACACTGTACTTCGTGAATAAGAGATGTTTTATCTCCATAGATATACTTATCTTTAAAACACAGTATCATTCCATTCAGTTAGGAACATATAGTAATATTTGTTTGTTCCTTTTCTTAAGGAAAACAAGGTCTCTTCTTGCCTGAGAATGTTTTTTTGTCTTCCTTTTTCCTTAATCTATTTCAGGATGAGCCTCGTGATGTAAATAATATTGACAATTTGAAGTCACTCTAAAAAACAACAACAGAAGTGTTTTGTCTTACTGCAATAGCAGTGTAAAAGTTTAGACACTGGCAGGAGCACCCTGAGGGGTATAAGGTCACTTGTTAGGTTTTTTTAAATCCATTCTCTCTTCATTTCAAATGACCACTGGAATGTCATGAGCATTTGGAAATCGCTGCTTTTGCCTTGAAGGTATGTTGAATCTTTGCTGTGGAGAATGACCATAATGCTTTAAAATCTAACTGACCATCAACATTTCCAGATGTGCAAGGAGGGCTGATTTCTTTCTCAAAGCTCCTTTTCAACACACAGCCAGCCAGCAACACAGTTCAGAACATATGGAAAAGGCACCAAGCGTCTGACCTTCTGCTGGAAGAGACCTTTACTTGAGATTTGTCCAGTGTGTATCTTACATAGAAACTAGTGCTAAGTATACAAAGCAAAACCACATTTTTGGCTTTACTGAAACAAATTGTAGCTCCTGACACACCAAAAGAAAGCAGGCTACAGAAAAAGGAAGAAAAAAAATGAATGCATCCAAAGTAAAAGAAATCCAACATGCTTAATTCCAAACCCTCCCAAATGTTGTGTTTAAATTAAAATATCAAGGGAGTCATTTACTTTAATCAACACAGTATGTATTTCTGCTAAAAAGGTCCTCTGCAACTCCCCTTCTGCATGCACATCTACAGTAATAGTGATTTTAATGATTTTAAATTACTGTTGTTTCTTAATAGAAAACTAAAGGGAATAATATTATTAATTTTTGAGAATAGAAAATCCTCCTACAAATTAAATTACACATGCAGGGTAGTACATATTATATGTATTTTTTCTATTACATGTGTACCAGTAATGCAACCTCTAATATCATAATTCCTTCTTCAAAAGAAGAATCTTTTGTTCTTTGTCTCTTTCCACCTCTCCATGTAACAAAGCAAAATACCTTTAAATAAGTAAAATTCCAAAAGCAACAAGCAAACAAAAACCTAAAGCTTGATTTAATGTTGTAATACCATGGCAGTATATGGGGACTCAGGAAATGTCCTACTCCAAATGCTTAGTTAATAACAGAGACTTAAAGCACTGTTACAAAATATAAACTATTCACCAGTTTTTCCCTGGACTGTACTCCAGGGAAACTGTATGCTGCTTTGCAGAATTCTAGGGCTGACAGAAATGTAAATAGAATAAATGTCTCTATTGGAAGAAAGTTTTGCTTTTCCACACTGAAATTATCTCAGAGAATTTATAAACCTAAGAGTATATTTTATTTTGTCAAACCCCAGGTATGATAAATATGTCCTCTCAAAAGTGCATTTATTTTTTGTTTTAAAGCAGCAACAGCAGAATTGTTAATTGTTTGAATTACAACTTACGAACAATGCTGGACACTGAGCTAGGGGAGTTGCTTTGAGGTTTTCCTCCAGAATATGATGCCTATGTCAGTCCAAGTATTGCTTGATTCTGAAGTGTCTGACATGCCACTGCACTTCATTTTGTGGCAGAATTTGGCCTCAAAGCTCAGGAAGTAAAAGGTGTTTACACAGGTTTTTGCAGTTATCACTCTTGCCGCCAATAAATGCTGTGGATTCTGCCATACATTCAGCCTTTTAGAAACATTTGGAACAAACGTATTTCAAGCTATAAGAAGTTATTTTTATATTGGATAAAAGAGTGTAAAAAGAACCTTTTATGTTAGTTTAATTGAGTCAATTTATAGGACCAGCCATTTGGCAACAGCATAATTTTCTTGTTGATAAATTCTCCCCTTGGCATTAGACCATATTGAAATACATTCTGTTTTTCTACCACGGATGTTACACTTATATATTTTTTTATTGTTTTGACAGTCATCATACGATGGATGAAAACATGAAATAATTCAAACACAATGATTGAAAGAGGGCTCATCCAAAATACTAACTGCATGTCCATTTTATTGGTTGAGCTATTCCAAATTCGTTCACATCTTGCAAAACTCTCCCAGATATTTTCATTCTTTGACTGATCTACAGACTGATCTACCCTTTGCAGAAGTCTTCTCTTTATCTTTAAGGCACTAACTCAGGGAGGAGTTGATGTCCTCCTTTGTCTTGTCCAGGTTCAGTATGGGGTTTGTCCTCAGAGAATGGTTCCTTGTACAAGACATGGCAAACAATTAATAATAGCTGTACCCTGAGGGTAGCTGGTGAGGGGTGACACAGGCAAATGCAGCTGTAGCCACAGGGTATGTGAGAGAAGCACTCATGCACGAAGAGCAGACAAGAAAGTGAGAAAGGGGACAGAAAAAATCCAGGGAGACTTAAACTGTCAGGACCAGCAAAACAGGGGTGGGTTGGTACAGATTTAAAAGGTCCAGAAGTGAGACGCAGAAATTCTGGGTGGTTATACAGGCTGGTATGCAGGTCGTTATACAGGCTGAGTCCAGTCACAGTTATAGGGAAGGGACAGAATAAGATTTGTTCCAGGCAGTTTTTAGTTGAACAATAAAACTTCACAAAATGATTTAGGAAAAGGTGTTGCTCAGGAGCATTTGTAGATGTGTCTCCAGGGAGATGTGAGGATGTAATGCTAAGTCTTCATACAAATACATCTCATGCTGCAAAAATCTGTGTGAAATTGATCCTTTAGTCACACTTTGTTGGCCTCTTAGATAACTTCTCTTCACACTTGAAAATGAAGAGGATGTAAAAATAGCAATATGCCATGGAAATCATTAGGGATTGCTTATGTGTGTCCAAGAGTAGATATATGGCCTCTAGAACCATTTTGTGTCTGCTGAAGTCATTAGATTGCTGGATGATTAGCTTGGGGATGAAGGGGTTCAGCTCCTCGGCCATAATGCCAGCATCAGATAGCGAATAGGCCCATCCTTTCCAACAGGCTTTCCAGCAAGTACATTCTGTTTAAAAATGTGCCTCTGGAATGAGATTTTCTTGGTATCACTACACATGGGCATTGACATATTCCTTGTCAATATTTTAAGGATTAAGCTCCTTGCTAGCTAGTGCAACAGCCTGATGTTGGAAGGAAGCCCATAATGGAAAACAGCCCATGGGTTTACACAGAAAAAAGTTGATATGTGAATTGGAATTTATATCTGCCTTGGCAGGGCACACTATTATTGAAATGTCCTGTCTTTCCCACCAGCTCAGGGTGGTTTATGCCTAGCAATAAGAGGATAATTGCAGACTGGGAGGGTTAGAAGTGATTTCTTTTGAACCCAACAGACCCTGGAGATTTTTACTACTATTACTACCATTATGTGTGTGCAGAAAATTCTCCAGGGGAATGAGCAAGGTCTATGGTTGTACCATAGTATAAAATGATCACGTGATGTCCTGCCTTGATTCATCCTAACAAACGATTTATGCCCTCCAACTTGCTGGTGTGGGACTGGTGCATGGATAGAGGTCCCAGGTCAATGGGATGGTGTTTGGTATCGCAAATCAGGGGTCCTTTCTTTTTTCTCCTTCTCTCATGAGTCTGGTTTAGAAGAGAAGTTGCTGTGCATCAGGCCAGTGAAGGAAGGAGAAACCAGTCGCTGCCATTTCCTCATGCTCAGCTTTGATCAGATGTTATTATATTTTTAGTAAAAATAATCCTTACTAGCTCCAACACTAATCAATTAGTTACTCTAATATGTATTTTGACTTAAAGGTTTCAAAGTGCCACTTATCTTAAATAAAGCTCTGATCTTGTTTTACTGAACATGCTAAACTGCTTCCTCTAGTCATATCTGAAATCTCCGACAGCCTTTTTCTCCTTCAGCCCAGTGGTCAAGTGTCTCAGAAGGGCAGCTGATGTGACCTCCTGCTCCTTCTCCTTCAGCTGTGCCCCTGGGATGGTAGACAACCGTCACCTCTGGCATCGTGTTCATATTTGGAGACGGAAAGAATGGAAGTTACCTTTTATTGTAAAGCATTTTGAGTTCTCTGACATCTCTCTGTAAAAGAAACAACCTTCAAGCTGATTTGGACTCCACAAAAGCAGATGCTTTATAATCCCAATGTCTGCAAAATTTTTCTCATTTTTATATCAAGCAGCAACATTTATTTTAACTGTGCTTGCTAGGACATTGTGACAGGAGAGTGTCTGCCCTTTAATTCGGTGCTGAGACCATCACAAAGATTGCACATTCCTTCTGATTACTCTTTTTGCTTTGTACTTCCCCAGTTTTCTAGTTTCTGTTTTTGGAAAAGTTGAAATGAAATCAATGATGCCTGCCTGAAAGAGGGATTGGGGACTGTAGTTTACTGGGTTGAAGCCTAAGCAAGTGGGGAGAGAGAAGGACTATCTTTTGACCTGAGCACAAACCGATAGGTTCCCAGGGGAAAGAGCAGCAGCGCTCCTGAAGCAGGTTTTGAGAACGGGTTCAGGATGCATATTTTAATGGTCAGTTGCACCAACATCTTTTCCAGCACAGCTCTGATCTCCACATTACAGAACTCCTAGGGGGAGGCAATGGGCGTAATGAATTCTATCAGCTGAGTTGGATAGTACATTAATTTCTTCCCCTGCAAATGCAGAAAGAAATTTCTTGGTATTCTGCTGGCCCTTCTCACTGTGAAGGGTACTATGGTAGTTAATACTAGTGAAGAACTTTCCATTTTGTTATCTAAAAAAGAATTGCTTTTAGGATTTAATAATGTGTACAAATAATTTTGTTGAGTGCAGAGTAGGTACTTAATACTAGGATTATAAATTGATCTTTCTGTAATTCATATCTAGGAACATAAACATTAACGTAGAAGCTTAACATTCATGACCAGTGTTTGAAAATAATGCTCCTGTAATTTCATGAGTGGTGATCTCTGGAACACTTCGAGAGCACATGTTTTACATCCCTAAAATGTCAATGTGCACTTTTTGTGCAATCAGAAGATATGTTATCCACCATGCAAACAGGGATTTGCACAGTTGCTTAGAAAATAGGCCATTATGTCTCTGCATCATGTGACTTTTAAAGAGGTTTTAATGTCTAAATGTGGTACAAGTCCTCCCTCCATCTTACTATTCAAAAGGGCTGGAAATTCACAGGTAAAACACAACACATACTTGGCAAAGTGCAAGTTTATGTCATTGTCTTAAACCTTCATGTAGCACGTGCTTCATTCTCTGAATCCTAGGCTTTCAGACTATAAAAAGATTTTTCAAAATAAAAGCATAAAGAAGATGGTTTTCAAAGCTGAGGCATGCATTGGTTCAGAGCTTTTTGAGGCACGGCAGTCCATCATGTAGGGACATTATGGATCTATGCAGGTTTGCCTTTCCCCAAAGTCAAAAATGTAATGGCTTTTCTCCCTACCAAAAACACATCAAACCACCTATTTTATTTAAGGGGTTTCTTTGTGGAAACCTCATCTGTTTCAGAAAAGATCTCTTGGTGCTGCCACACCAGGGTCTGACAGTCCCAAGTCAGCACATATTTCACATAAGAATATCTTTAATTTACTGTGGGAAAAGTATCTTCAAGGTTATGTACCTAACACTTTTAGCTGTTGCTGCTATTAGGGAGACTAAGGCAGAAAAGCAAGCTAAAAAAGTCGCAATATCAGCAATGTCCCAGTAATTTTCTCTCCAGTTATTTTCTGCTGTAATTGTGGCAGCACAGCAGGTTGGGAAGGGAGTTCACAGTATTTTGAAAGGCCTTGTTAAAATTTAAAATACTAGTTCTATTGCACAAGAAAGGAAATCTTCATTTATCGCCAGAATTTCACATATTTATGCAGTCAGAAAGTGTCTTTTGTATTCCTCACTCTCCCAAAGCCCCATCATGACTCATTAAAGAATTTGTTGCAATAAACTGCTTGCTATTGTTTGTATTTGGGGCCAACAATTTCTAAGACACCTCACAGTAAATCCACAAAGAACAGGGACTCTGATGTGCCCCTCATTAAGGCATCTCCCTGGATCTCCACGTGTCCTGGCTGGGTGCTGGGCTGCCCACAAAGGGAATGAGAAAGTTGGTGCTTATGTGAAGAGACAGAGGCAAGCACATGGAGCTGGGGGCTGAGCGCCTGGCAGTGCTGAGGAGACGAGCAGGCCTTAAACTCTTACCTCTGAGCGATCTGAGGGCTTCACTTCTCTTCAAATTTATTCGTCCCATACTATCCTCAAGAGATAAGCCACAGAGGACAATCACTTAATGAGAGCCTGGGCATAAAGTGATTTTGAATTGAAGAAGTACCAAGACATTATTTTTGTCCAGAATCACTCATGATGGTTAAGTGCTAATGATATGAAAAGGGATTCAGTAAGTATTTGCCTCATTTTAAAGGTAGTGAAAAATTGTCTCTGGATCTCATGAGAATGAAGTGCTTCCCAGTTTCTCAGTGACTGAGCAGATACAAAAAAAGACTATTTAGGCCAAAGAAGAGTTTTCAATTTGTTTTCCTACAGAAATGAGGCAAAAAGGATCTCAGTCTGTCAGATCCTGTCCAAATAATTCCAGACCCACAGAGTAATTCTTACCAATTTAGCAGAGGAGATATTTCATAGATATCAGCCCCCACAAACCTTGTGAAAATCAACATCTGGGCAGAGGAGAAACACCCCATTAATGTTTCAATCCATGAAGGAAAACTCAGCTGCTCTCCATGCTGTTTGACTGCAGACAGCTGTTGCCAAGCCTTCAGGTATATCTTGGCCAGCTGCCCAGAGCCTGTGGCCTCAGGTTTCCACATGGCCAGCCAGATTCACACACTTATGCTCCAGAAAAAGGAGCCTGGGATGGAAAGGTGAAGCAGGACACAAATTTGGTTTCATCCCTTCCACTGCTGTGGTCCTGTTTCACTTGCAGACTAGGCTTTGTAAACGGTTGTCTGGAGGGATTTAAATCCCACTGCCTGTAATTTCTACTGTATTTTGGAAATCCCATCACAGAAGTAGAGTTCTGTCATGCTTGGTAACTAATTGTAAATTGGTTAATTTGATATCACTTGTGTCAGCTGCCAATTTAGGAGCTTAAGTAAGAGACAAAAACAACAAAAGGACTGTATTTACAGATAAGTCAATGTGGTTTCAGAAAAAAATTGGACTTTCTAACTGGTCCTGATGTCCGAGCTCTAGAGGCAAGGGTGAATGGGGCAGGTAGGTGACACAGTGGACTTCAGTGGTGCACTAACACCACGTAGCATCCTGATTATAAAGCAGTGCTTTTGTATATCTTAGCAAGACATTTAACAAGTGGCTTAAGGTATTGGTGAACTGACATCTCCAAATGAGATCATCAAAAGAGAAATGTAACTAAACAGCCTGGGGATGGTTTTGTGGTGTCAGAGGGACCAGTTTTAAATACACTGCTATCTAATGAGGTCTTTAATGACCTTCAGGAAAATATTAAATTTCTCCTGATAAAAGTTTTGCAAAGATTAGTGTGTTCTCACATAATTGCAAGTGGAGAAGAATCACCTACTCTGGAGTATTTTTTTAAGAACAGGTTAGCCTAGGTCTGTTGAGGAGGGTTGGGTCATCCTTTCTCTGTGTATAGTTTAGGGGGATAGACTAGACTTGAGGTCCATTCTAGGGTTACATGTCTGCTGGCTTGCGGCCTGGACCATAAAGTAACTATGTTAGGCTTATCATCTATGACTTAAATTTTCCCCAAACTTTTCACTGACACAATACTTTAAAGAGTATTAGCATCCAAAAATAAAAAGTCCACGCAAGACTGATACGTGTATAGTCATGGTCCATGCTTAGTCTTTGTTACCATAAAGGACGTTGTGAATCCTTCATAACTGAAGAATGTATCTTCTAAATGATGGTTTCCCTTAAGCTATGAAATGGAAAACTATCCAAACAAACAAAAAATAGAGATATTATTTCCACTTGTATTTTCAAGCAACACCCTTTTGTAAACTATTGCCAAGTCAAATTGTCTTTTTACAGAGACAAAATGCATACAGCCTAGTGTAAGCAACACTGCAAAGCTGGCAGCTCCTAAATGGATGAATTTTTATTGACCAATGCTTGGAAATTGGGTGGTCTAAGAGAAGAAAGAATCTTTGCACTCCTAATCTGACTCTAAAATGTTGTGTTTACCCTGCTGTTGTTTTGTAGTAGAGCAGTGCTGCTGAATAGGCACAGTTAATAAATCCTTATGTGTTGGTGTTGTGGCTATCTACATTCAGAAAGGGAAGGGCAGGGCACTTCCATTTCTTGGATGACCATTGTCAAACCTGTATCTGATGGGATCCCAGCCTCTGTCACAGCAGGGCTCCTTTCATGGCCACACACAAATGGAAGATTTCTGCAGTTCGGATATTCGACAATCCAACACCACTGAGGAACCAGAGAGACTGTGACCTGCCCTCACAGCCCAGATAGGGGCCCTCTCAGTAGGTGGTAGAGAGTTAGGCAGCCGTTTTTGAAAAATCTTCCTGTTCCCACTTTTTCTGCTAGGTTTCCGACAGGCAGGGGAGCAATTTCCTGCCAGAGGGGAGTTTTTTGCACTGATGCAAATTGGTTATACATATAGGAAAGAAGCTGCTCTGTTCTCTGAGACAACCAGTGCAGAGGAATCAGCCCTCAAAGAAGAAGAAGAAGAGCTTCAGCCAGCTGCCCAGGCAGCCAGCATTACCCCCCACCCTGCCTGCCCCATGGCAGCTGGGAGGAAGGAGGTAGCTCTAGCTCTGGATCAGGACAGGACGTGCGTGGGGAAGGTGGACTCCCACTGGGACCAGAGTGGCCTGATGCAAGAGGAGCAAATGAGAATCAGCCAACTCTCAGCAAAGTAGCACTCAGGGAAATTAAATGTGGGCATAGTCTGGCTCATCTAGTGGGGGATGATGCAAAGTAAATCACACACACACACACATCCATGCCTACATAGGCTGCTTCCAGAAAAGAGGAGAGAGAAAAGTCAACTCTGCAGCGAGTTGTGCCAGTGGGTGAGCTGAGGGGTTGGTGCATCCCCATATGAGGCTGTTGGGGAGAAATGAGTAGTTGTTGCCTTGGCTCCAGAGCACACATTATGGAAGCTCCTTACTCTGTCTGATACAATAACCAGATGAAACTGCTAGATAGAAATCATGAATCATCAACCCCAGTAAAATGCGAATGTTACACAGCTGTGCTCTGAGCCAGCCACTTCCCTATCAGCATGTCTCAGGGCTGTGCTAGATGCTCCAGAAGCAAAAAGAAATAGTCTATTCTTCCTGCCCAAGTTGGTGCATTTCCCCAGACTTGATGCCTGATTAAGTGTCTGATCAGGTCCGAGCAGCCATTGTAGCCCAGCAGTTTGAGAAAGCATTGCATGAGCAATGTGTTAGTTCAGTGTTCAGTAGTGCTTACTTACAGGAAGGTAATTGAACTGGTTCACAGAAATACTTCAAAACTCTACCAGGTATTTTTTCAAAGACAGAAGTTTATCAAACGATGGGCTATTGTCCCTAACACCAAAGAATTTGCCTGTTTGAGTTTTGCTTTGTTTTGGTTTTGTTTTAAAAGCCACGATATTTATATCAAATGCTGACCCAAGAGAAATATTAGAAGAATGTCATAAAGCTTGTAAAATTAGACACTCAAGAAATACCAGGAGTCAAACTGCAGTGCACTCTTTACTCATCTTGATTGCTTTAATGGTAGTGTTTAACCTCATGAATGCAAAGTCTCTCTTCCTCCTTGTTCAGAATGGATGATTGTTTCTCAAGTAATATTACAGCTTTTTCTTATTCAGTACTTAGTATTCTGTCTTATTTACTTGTGATATTTAAGATAAAACAGTTTGTTCCTGGCTTAGTCTGATGCTTGTGATTATGGTAACTTGGTGTTTCACAAACATTACCACAGTTATTTTTCTGGGGCTTCATTGAAATAAATGCACATTATGATGACTTTGTGCTAACTTGTGGGAAGTTAGCCAAAGAAAGGTAAAAGAGAAAAATCTGGGATTTGGCAATCTTCTGGTAGAGGGGTCCACTCCATGAATGCCCATGCAATCCAGCAAACAACTCAAATCAGCTTAGCTCAGGTTCCTAAAAAAAGAGTAATATGCATGAGCCCGGAGAAGAGTTAGTTCATCTAACCTAGTATTATCTAGGAAGAAGTGAATAGTAAAGCTGATTTGCTGGCCCATATTCTGCTGCATTACATGTGAAACTAAATTTTTTCATCTGCGGTCCCCAGCCTCATCTCCCCAGATAAGTTATTTTCTACAGAATCTGAACTATATAAACAGTTTCATGTTGTATCTAAGTCTATTGTATTTCTGAAGCTTCTCTTTCCTTTGCAGTAACTCTGGTAAGGGATTGTATAGAAAAAATTCTAAGTACTTGTGGAATTGCAAGACAGTATCCCAACAAACAAAAAGAGCTGCTTTGAGCTTGTAGAGACAGCCTTGCTCCAGGCTTTAGCTGATATTACCAAATTTAGCTTTATAAGTGCTGGTCTTTACTGTTTCCCTGTGTATATCTTCCCAGTTTGCTTTTAAAAGACTATTTCTGCCCCCAAATATTTTGCAACACAACATTGTTAAGGCATTTATTTGTCGCCTGAGCTGCACCTGAGGCCTTAAAAAGTATTACACAGACTTCTGGCACTTTAAATAACCTAGTTACTGACCATCCATAATTGCTGCTTATCCATGGGGACCTAGGCAAGGGCAGGGAGAGAGGCCGCTGGTCACCATCTCCTTGCACAGAGGGATGGTGAACATCAGGCCAGCCGGGCTCAGTCTTGGCCTCGAGACGGGGAGACGCTCTGGTAAGCAATGCCTTTGTATGAGGGTATTTCTCATCTCTGCCCACTGATTCCTGCCACTTCTGCCCATTTGCTGCATTCTTTGCTGTCCCTCTTCTATCTACCCTGTGAGGCTTCCCACTCTTGCAGTCATGACTTGGGTGTCACAGTCCCTGTGCTCCTGTGCTCCTGCAGCCAAATCTCAAGTCCCACCCTCAGAACAAGAAGGCTTGAGTGTTTTTCTTGTAAGCGCACAGTGGTTTTTTTAATGTCTGCTAAAAAAATGCTTTTTTCCTTAGGCTTTGTTCTCAGAAATGACTGAAATATTTGGGCCCAAACTTTTAAAAATGTGTTTGAAGAAGAATTTAGGCTTGGTTTCCCTCAGTCCTGCTTCTGGTCTTTTGTTATTGTCTTGAAGGGGAAAATGGGCAACTGTAATAGAATTGGGAAAGGAATGAGAAGAGCTAAAGACAGGTCAAGCTAATCATGCAGTCTGTGTTCTATATACATAAAAAACATAAGGCGTTTATATTTCCCAAAACAGTGCTTGACAGCAGAAAGCATTTATATGCTACCCAGTATCTGTGAAATCTACCATAAGTGCTTTTATAGGATGATTTAACATCAATAATAGTTCCATTTCATGCCAAAAATATTTATACGTTATGATTGCTGCAACCTATGTATTAATCAAGGATAGAAGAGAAAGTACAGTGGGAGAGAGAAGCTAGGACAGCGTTTCCCTTGCAAGCATACTAGGGGCCAAGGAGTGCTGTTAGACCCCAGAATTTCAGGTGAAAGGGACCTTTTGCCTGATCCAGTATGGCAGCTTGAATAAAAGAGATTTTGAGGAAGCAAACAAGGATAGACAGAAAGCTTCAGCTCCTTGAAGGTGGGGTAATAGCCAGGGAGGGAGGTAATAGCACTGCACTCCTTTTGGTAAAGGCTCCGTGAGTGAGGCTTGAAGTGAAGCAATGCAGTAGCTCTGCTGACTCACAGCTCAGGACCTAAAATCCTGGAGGCTAGAGGCCTGAACTGGGAACACATTGTTAAATTGAAAGGAAGGTGCCTTCTAATTTGATGTGATGGCAAGCATCATCATTTTTCCAGAAAGATGTGATAAAGTAACGAATGCTGTGTTGCAGCATACCTAACTTACTCCTTCTCTCCAGTGGTTTTTATATCTTTTTGTCAACAGGATGTATTTTGTGGCTGCTCTTCGTTTACACATGCAAAAGGGCAGTTTATATTCCCTCTGTAGGACTGTCCCTATTTTATAGGGCCAGCTGCTTGCAAGAAGTTTTGGAGAGTAAAACTAAATGAATAATTTCATACTAAGTCACAAAAAAATACATGTGAAACATATTTTTTCCACTCTGGCTTTAATCTACTTGGTCACAATGTCACAGGGGACTAATTTTGCCATTTTCTGGAGGCATGATTATATTATTGTGGTGTATGTCTGTCTGGTTTTATCAGTTGTGTATGGCATCACATCAAATAATATGAAGTGACATGACAAGTAGAGTCTGACGGGATGCTCTGGGAGAGCCTCTGAGCAGAGATGTCATCTTTAATGCATCTACAAGGAGTTTTGGAGTGCACTTTTTTCATCTTCACCTTTCCCTGTAATTAGTGCGCCAGAAAGATCCTGCTCCTACTGCGATGGTCCTGTGAAACAGTTCATACATTTGCTGCCCATAAATGTGAGCCATGTCTCTTGAATTATGATGTCCAGAGGGCAAAAAAAAAAACCTCTGAAGATGTCAGTGTCTTCTTAAAGTAACCACAGAGACATCCAGAACCTCTTCCTTTACAGTGTCTCTTGCCTTAGCCATTTATGCAAGATTCCAAAAGTTAAAGTCCTTCTGAATTTTCTTCCTGTGATTCATGGCCAGAGTCTGCCCAGCTTTCTACCTGGGGCAAGGAGAGAGTCGTCGGCAGCTCTTTGGGCTGTGTGACTTGTTTGGGGATGTTTGTGAGGAACATATGCCCATGTACACCTCCCTCCTCAGGCTGCAGGAAGCAGGCAGCCCCGAAAAGTGTAGCAAAGCTCTTCCCTTTGCTGTCATCTTTAAATACTGTTGAGGAGGGGGAAGCGAGCAGCAAGGCAGCCCTTGCCCTCTCGGCAGTGGGGAGCAGAGCACTGGTCCGTGGCCTCGTGTTGCCTGGATCCTGTGTGTTGGTGAAAGAACTACACATCTCTGCATAAGCTGTAGCCTGTCACAATTACAGTAAGATTTCTACCCTATCGCCGAGTCTGGAGGCCAGTGCCCCCTCTGCCTCCATGCCAGACATCACATCTCCCCTAATGCTAATGGGGAAGGCTAAAATTAACCAGGAACATAGAAGCAGCTTCCAGATGAACCATGGCCAGAAGCCCATGATTAAAGACATAGCAAGCTGCAGGTCAGCTAAGGCTGCCAACAAGCCTCCTGAGCAGGAAGAAAGCACTTAGAACTGTCAAAGCACTTAAAGGTATGATACTGCTTTCTGAGCCAGGCTCCTTTTTTTATTTGTTGCTTTTTCTTTTACCTATTTTTTTTCAGGGAATTCATGCTGCAAACAGTAGGTTCCTGAAAAAGGTGCTCCAAACCTGGGTAGTATTCTGAGATTTTGAAGGATCAAGGCTGCAGAGTGACTGAAAGGGTTTATAACAGGATCAGCCTGTGCTGCTCTCAGCTCTGGTGCTGACTCTCTCTTTTTCCTTAAGTTTCACCAAGTCACTTAAACCCTGCTGCAGCTTCACTGCACTTAAAACTTTTTTTCAGATTGAGAGCTTTCTCTCCTAAGTCTGAAATTTCTAAGAACTACATGACTCTTTAGAGGTCTTGTGCCAAAGGCAGCCATACTTGAAATTAATGACTGCATGGGATCAAACACGTTACAGTCTTTCCCTTTTTTAATATTTTATTTAATTTGTGCATTTGAATTGCTTGGGGAAGGAATCCTGGCTCTGCTGATTTCTGAGTATTGTCAACTGCAGTAATACCAAAATATTACCCTTTGGGTATAGAAGTTATGAAGTTTTGTCCAGAGAGTCATTGTGTTAGTAACTTTTCCTACTTCTACATGTCTTAACACAGGAACAGAGGAAACATTTACACTTTTTGATTTTAATAGGAAAAAGTGATGGCTAAACCACATTTTGGCAGGGGAAGTAGGGATAGGTGTATGAGCAAAAATTTCTTTTAGCTCTCTTTATATTGGCTAATTGTCAAGTTGACTTGTTTCCATTCATGGCTATGTATAGTACTGGAATTTATACATATGTATATGTTTATATATGTATGTGAACTAGGTGCACATATTTTTTACAAACCTCCTTTGCTGTCACTGTAGAAAATAAAAAATACAGCTACAGAGACTGTTTGTTGTGGAAGATGGTTGGATTGATTTTGTCCCACACAGCATTAGATTGTACCAGTGAGTGGTAGAACAGACTTATCAGCAGGCTACTGCCTCAGGTCCGTGTGTATTTACTCTTCCTGATTCACTGTGTGGTGAGGCAAATATAACAGCGCATCAAGATAAGCACTCAGTAGACAAGAAAGAAAATAGCAGCTAAAATTCATTTTCCTGAAATTGTTCAGCTGCATCTCTTGAGATATTTTACACTAAGTCATACATTTAGGGCTCCAAAATCTGGGGTGGTTTGGGTCTCATGCTGAGCCACAATGAGTTCAAGAGATGATATCTTTCCCTGTAGGAGGTGATGGTCTTGCAGTGAAAGGAACAGGCTGTATTTTGGCCCAGATCAAAGGCTCTGGGAGAACCTGCGGCTCAGCTGCTGTTGATGGAATGGCATTGTGGTTGGCGCCTTCTGCAGTGAGGAGGTCCCTGGGCAACCCAGGCTACTCTAGTCACCCTCCTACTGCTTTGACACTGCCTGCTGCCCAGCTGTGGATACCCAAGCAATGAAAACCAGAAAAATTACATAGATTTTATGGTCTCTTCTCTGCCACTATTTTCCTGTACCAGAGCCAAAGTCAGTCTTATTTCACATCTTAATTGCATTGACTGTACAATAAAAACAGAGCTGCAACAGTTATAATACATTTCTGGATCAGAAGTCCTTCATGGGAGAGGATTTTTTGCAAACATAGCTGCCCTGCCTGTGCAGGATGGGATTGTTGGCTTCCACTCATACTTTCAATATTTTGCATGCACAATTATGGAACCTAGTGTTTTGCCAAGTCTGCTAAAATCTGGAATTTGAAAATTAGAGGACTGAAGTGCTTCCTGAAAGGGAAGTCTGCACTGTGTAGACTGTGAGATATGAAATTCAAATTCAGCTGTTGTTATGGCCAAGGAAATCCTCCAGCCAAAACACTCTTGCAATACCAGGGAATTGATTGTAAAATAACTAGCATCACAAAAGTCTCTGCTTGTGAAAAGTACAGCCTTTCTGAGCTGTTCAGAAATGTATTTTGTTGAGAGAAAGGGAACCTTTTTTTTTTGCCTGTAAGCTGTTAGCAGAATTTTCTGATTTATACAGGGTATTTCTTTCACCATCTGTTTCAAAGACCCAAACTGCTTGTGATTTGGTGTGTGAGGTTTGTCCTTGGTTAGGATGGCAGGTGATCACAGCTCATCACTGTCTGATGAGTGAAAAGCTGGAGATTGAAAGAACAACACTGTGACAGCTTTACTTGGCGCCATGGAAGGATTGATGTTTATGATGTGCATAATAAACATAAAGTATTTTGTATTTCTCTTTCTACATAGCTAATGACTGTCCCCTTAGTCTGAGGGGGGGTTGCCTGTTAGTCTAACACAGATGTTTTAACGAGTTTTTCAGGTTCTGTAGTGATGGTGTTGGCAAAGCACCCCACGAGGTGTACAGGGCCCCTCCAGGCGCCTTGCTGCTTCTGGATAGTCAAGCAGCTCCTCAAGGCACCTTCCTTCACCCGCAGGAAGTTTGTATTCCCCACCGTCAGTTCTTGGATAGGCCATTGAGATCTACATCTGCAGTTTCTGGGCTGGACAACAGACATTCTCTCCAGTGAAGAATTTTTCTTCCAGACCTAAATTTGGTTGTGACTGTTGCAGACTATCTCATTTGGCCTTCAGCAGTTAGGATTGCTGAGGGAAGATCACCACAGCTCTCTGCTCATTGCATTGACCTCTGCACAGCCACAGGTCTACTTGATTTTTGCTTTGACATCTTGTAGTAGGGCAGCCTAGCCTGAAAGTCCATCTTCTTGGTGACCATCCCCAGCAAGCGGGGTCTTTTGGCATCCTGCAGTGCAGGCCTGGGAGGTGCAAGCACGAGCCATCAAGGCTTTCTCTTTTGCTTAGACTGGCTGAGGTGGTAGAAAAAAAGTTATGAAGTGTCCTTTCTTATCTCCAGAATAATTTGTAAAGGCACATAGATACTCTCAGTCAACATCCAGTAGGTTTCATCAGTTAGCCTTGAAAGTTTTATGATTCTTTGGCTCGATTTTTAGCCTTTCATCTTTGTACATTGAACTACCAGCCTAATGCATCCTCTGTTTTCCTCTTCTGAGTAGGAATAAGCCAAAGAATACATCTATCTAAAAGATGAGAAAGCAGGGGGAGGGTAGAGAAACGAAAAACCCTATTTCAAGTGCAGTTTATTTTGGTCCTGGTGGAGGTGTGTGAGACTCCTAAGTGTAACTGATTCATCATGAGAGCTCAGCAAGGTCTGGTTTCTGCCAGTCTCTGAATTCAGAGGGTGCTGTGGGAAAGATTGCATCCATACAGAGCTGTGTATCTCTGCTGATGTGGCAATGCACTAGCTCTGGATCTTCCATGTTTTAAATTACAAGTCAGTGCATTTAAGAATAAACCTCTTTAGTGTGTTTGCATATTAATTGCCATGAAATTGTGAGAAGGAGGGAAGGGAGGCAGGGAGTGAGATAACCCCATCTCTGTAGAGTATAAGAAATCATCACAATGTTAGCTGGATGAAAGCCATTGCCAGCTCAGCTGTAGCACATGATTTGCTGGAGGGCAAGAATGCTTCAGGTATTTCTGAGTTTGGAATAATTGCATTTCCCCTTCAATCAGTACCTTGCGTGGTACTTGAGCATATGGTACGGCATTTCAATGGGATGCTTAATTCAGTTTTAATGTGACTTAAGTGGAAGGTTAGGTTTATGAATATCCTGCTAAGTCACGCTGCAGTTAAAACTGGACTGTGCTGAGGCACAGACACAGATAATCATAGCAAGGCTCTGAGTGTTGCTCTGATGTTCCTTAGATTACACTGAATTTGGCTTGGCTTGTTGGAAAATTTTTGGCATCCATTTAACTGGGTTTCCTGTAACTTTTCTAAAAATTCTTTCAGTCTCAAAATCCTTGTTTTAGACGCCCCCGCACCCCCCAAACATGTACTTTTCCTGTCTTTTATGGTTTAATATTACCATACAACATCAAGATGTTAAAAAAAAGTTACTGGAATATAAACTACATTTCAAGTGACTTTATTTTTCTATGCAGTGCTTTACATTCAAGAGCTATATCTAAAAGACCAGACTTCTGTGAACTTTTTTTATTTTAAATATTTATTAATTGAATAAACTGAAGTCTACTAATGAAAGACAAACATGTAATGTATCCCACCTACACAAGCAGCAGTACAAAAAGATGCTCATCTGGAACGAAATTCACTTGGACTAGAAAACAACATGCATCTAGATGAGTTGTTCATCCAGAAAGCATCCTCTCCTTCCTGTTTTGAAGAGCGTTTCATACTTCCTGTATTCAATTGAGCTATTGTTTTTATTTTTAGTTGGGATGGAAAATTGTTTTCTCTCAACACTCTGCAAGTTAAATGTCTTTGTCAGTAAGTTAGAATAGGTGATAACATGTTTGGTAGATTTGTACTAATCCATTGGTACAAAGTAGAAGCATGTGCTGTGTCTATGGCACTTCTGACACCCGTGTAAGGACAGAGTCATATTTTCAACCTCTTTCACAAATGGCTATAACTTTGATTAGTCATTTAAAAATGTGGGAGTCTTTCCTGTGTTCCTGTGTGTGCAAGAATGTGAAATTTCCTCTGATGAGTGAGACCAGTTTGTATGATTCAGTTTGTCTGACCAGTTAGATGACTCTAGCTGAATTGCTCGTCCAGTAACTCCTGAAAGGAGAAGAGGTATCATCAGCCAAGACAAAGATCCTGGCCTGTATTCTGGAAGCAACCCAACATTCTGGAGAAATGTGCCTGGAAGACTAATTAGGATTACAAACATCTGAAAGCCAATATCTGTGGCACGAGAGCCAGGGCTGTGACTACCAGCAATCATCCTCTGAAAGAACAACCCATTCATGTAAAAATCTAACTCAGTGGAAGCATTGCTTTTGAGGAGACTCCTCTGAAAACCAGACATCTAAATCTAAGTGAAAACACCATCTCCATTTCCTGATCTTCTAGAATAAACTCTAATCTGGTCCCACTTGTCCCCAGCAATTTTTCTTTGGCAATGACATTTCCAGGAAACATGTATAGCTGCTTAGAGCACCACCTCTGTACTTGAACAAAATAGCTGAAATTCAGCACTCAAGCCTCTGAGGATGAACTATTTAATCCAAACCCATTTATCTCTCAGATTTGAGCCCAGGATTTATAGCCCCTGTCTGTAATGACACTAAAGTTAATACTCGACAGTTGTGGCTTTTCTTACTGTGAGCATTTGTTGCAGGCTGAGGCTCAGATGGGAGGACATTTTTCAGGCTGAACAAAGCCTTTCTAAACTTCATGTGAAGAGCAGCAATCAGACCAGTGCCACTGCTGAGAAACAGTGGATTGTGGTCATGTATTTTGGGTTGTTTTGTGTTTTCTTTTTAACTTTTCTGCCTTTCTGAGGCTGGGACAGGACAGAGCAATTCCTGTGCCAGGCTCCACCGCTCCTATCCCCAGCCCCAGTGAGACAGGAAGGCCTCCGGGATTACAGCCGATGCAGATGGCTGTGCTCCAAGGTGCACATTTCCTGCAAGAAAGTTCAGCTGGGAATGCTGAAAACCAGCTGGAAAACCAGGTCCTACACAAAGCTTCTTCACTGGAGCCTGTGGTGCAAAAAGAAGTCAGAGGGAGTTCAGCAGTATGAGCTGTTGATCCTGAAGTTTTTTCCAAACCAGAGAGGCTTACAAGGTGCTTTGTCAGGGACCTCATGCAAGACCTACCTGTGGCTGACTCCCTTGTCTCTGCAAATGAAGACAGGGTGTGAGGCAAGGGAGTAAAATTTCTGGCCAGCATGTACCTGAGTTGTCTCTGCAAAAGCCTGTGGCTCTTGACAAGGTTGTGCCACCATTTGGGAAGTGCTGTGCTGGCTGCCCTTGGCTCAGAAGCTTTTGCACTTGGAGTTGGGGCTCCTGGGTGTGGCAGCGTTGAAGCTCACAGCCTCCTCCTCTGGGAGCACCTGATGCTCCTGCATCCACACCAGGGCTTGTCTCCTGCTTCCTCCTCATCCCTCTGGCTGTAGAAGCAGTACCATCTCCCTCCTCCCTCTTCCCTCCTCCCAGAGCAGTCACCTGCAGCAAAGGAAGGTGCTCCTGCATCCACAGTCAGGCAGTGTCTCTCTCAAAAGCCTTCATCACCTGATTGTACAACTCTGCATGAAGTTAAAAAAAAATGAAAGGAGGAAAAAACTCTGCCCTGACAAACTGCTGCTCCTTTGCAGAAGCTTTTGTTTGTTTGTTTTTGCAGCTCTTATACATAGAAGATTTAGTTGCCTTTTCTCCTCTTTATTAATAGGTCTCTGTTGTCACAGTTTGGATCTCCAGTTTTACACAGAGACAAATTTAGACCACGCATAGAGGCTGGAGAGGAGATGATGACCTAGTAGAGCTACACACCAGGTGCATCAACTCCCACATAGTGCCTCGGTCACACAAATGCCCCTTACTGTGGCAATCAGAAAAAGTCACTAGCCACTGATTTAACAGGCTCCCTGCTTGCTTGCTTTCACTGGAGCCATCTGCCTCCAAGAATACCCCTTTCTTGCTGCTGATACACACAGCAGTGCCTCTTCCCCTTCTGCTCTTTCAAACTGTGCTTGAGGTTCCCAAAAAACCAGATCTAGGGCTCTACTGCCATGCACTGTGGTGCAGAAATGGACAAGACCTGGAGATGGTGGGTTTGCTGGGCTTGTAGCCTCCCCAGCTCCCATAGGTGCTGGTGTTTAGAGACTGGGCTTTAGGGGAAGAGGACTTCCCCTTTCATTGACTGCTCCCACCAGGCCCTCTGTGATGCAGATCAATTAACAATTGCTGTTTGGCTTCATGTGCAGAAGAAGACAAGTGCCCAGTTTAACAAACCAGTGGTGAATGCATGTAGCTGTGTCAGGCTTCCTCCCTCTGCTTGCTCTTAGGGAGAGCTTTCCCTCCAGCTCTTGAGGCAGTACAGCTGTGCCACTTAAATATCTTGGCTGCTTCTCTCTGGTGCCTCTCCTGCAAGACATTTACTTCTGTCTTCCACAATACAAGAGAAAACTGCAGACGTTGAAAAGAATGGTGAAATATGACCCATCAGGTTTAAGCTATAAAATAGTTCAGCCTCTGTGATGTGCTTCTCTAATTCCATAGCAGTTCATTGCTTGAAATTAATTCTTACTTGAATTCAAAAATGAGAAACATGAACACAGAAATGAACAAGTGATGTTGATTCGTATGCAAGGGGATGTCTAAGTTTTTCTTCAAACCCACCGATCATGGGTGTGAGAGAGAGACAAACATCACCTCAGCTTTTTCAGTCTTCATAAATCGATCTGGTTTAGTGTCTGCCAATTTTGTCTGACCCAGAACACCACCATAAAATCGGTGTTTCTCCAATAGGTTTTATGGGTTATAGGAGCTGTAGGAGCTATATAGGAGCTATTCCATACTTGCCTTTGTTACAGACTGACGGTAGGCTGAGACCATTATTGCTCAAAAAACTGCAGCAATAGCTTTGTATGGGAGCAGCTTGTGTCTGGGCAGCCTGCTCTGAGGTCCAGCGGCTCTGCTGTGCTGTGACAAGGTATAGCAGTGTGGTCCCTATCTCCCCTCCACTGCTTTCCCTTCCATCTGGGTGCAGATGTGACAATTTGAGGACTAGTTATTCATTCATAACTGTAGCATAAACTAACAGTAAGATCAGAGAGAATCAGTGATCCCTTCTCAGTCTAGTGCTTGGTCATTGCATCTTGTTTTTGAAGATTCTGGTACCTCTTTGCTGTGATGGTTAGCACAAACATATATCTCTGACAGTGCTGAAAGGGAGAGAAAATATTTCCTAGGTCACCAGAAATAATGGATTAAGTCATGAAACCTTTTAATTTTAAACAGAATGATTTGGTCAAGGTGGGCTGTTTGCATGCAGGCAGGACGCTTCTGTACCTTTTAGCATTTGTGGTTAATATATTCCCCTTAGACTACCTTTTCCACTCATCTAGCTTACACAAATATTTGACTTGAACTGATACTGCTATTAATCTGTTTAGAATGCTGCTATACTGTTTACACAGAGAGGAAAGCTCTAAGCCTGCTTGTCCAAATAATTTTAAGCAAGGGCAATGCTGCTTTTTAGCACCTGGCATAAATATTTGGAAAAATTTATAAATCCCAGATAACCTTGCCTCTCTCAGATGTAATTATTGCTTCCTAAAACCTATTCCCTAAAGGTCCTCTCATTTTTTTTGCTCATTTAGGAAGAGCTTGATTTTTTTTCTGTGAATTTTGTTTGCACATCCTTCATGATCCTAACCAATGCCGTGACTTCATGAATTAAAATGTTTGTCTACCTATATTTGTACAGATAACATGATCTGGCAGAATGCAAGATCACTTTAAAGTGCCTGTGATGTGAGTTAAAGCATGCCTCCTTGAACAGATCATTTCAGAACAATGCAGTAAGCTGTCTCAAGTTTAGTATGTCCTGTTTTCCTTCTTACATACATTTGAATTGCCTTATTATTCCCTTGAAGGTTTCCTATACTGAGAAAGATTGCCCTTAAATAGTAAAAATCTCACTGCCACTGCAGTATGGTGGAGCTTGGTTTTGAGGCTGTCTTGTCTTTAGCTGAGGTGTGTCTGAAATAGGTTTGTTTTTTCTTAAGATTTTGTCCATAACCAATGCTTTTTGTCATTTCTGTTAGGAAAAATACATGTGATTGCACATGGAAAGGAAAAAAACCCCTTCAGTATTCTTGAAGCAGTTTACAGTTGCTTTTTTTGACTGTGAGCCAAAAAAGAAAAAGATCAGCCAGAACATTTTTATGTGATCATGATTATTATACTGATATTCCAAGAGTGAATCACTTGTGCTACAGTCTAAGCAATCTCCCCACAGAGCAAGGAAGAGCTGAGCCTTAGGGGCAGGAGTGTGTTTTGTACATTGAGTTTTCTATACAAACTATTGATAAGTGCTGTGGGACAAAAATATCTTTATGAAGTGTTTTCCCAACTTCATTTAAAGTTTTTCTGTGATCTGCTTTTTTTTTTCTTTTTAAAGAAAGAAAGCATTGCTTTTGCACGAGAGCTTCTTTGAATTTGAGAGATCAGTTTCAGTGTGCTCGACCTCTTGTACTACTTGTTCAGCTTTTCAGAAAATATTAGCTTCCTGGTTTTAAAAATCTGGGTCTGTTGAATCACACTTAAAAAAATGCAAATTGATGAAGACTGAAACTGATCGCTGGAGTTAAAGTGCATTATAAATAATGATGTTATCAACAAGTACAAACTCACTGCAGAAAAAAAATTATCTAAATTTTGAAATGAAAAATCCAATTTAAAAATATGGATAGAATTTGAAATTTCTTAGCGTAATTTCCACCTGCTTCTGTCTCACTTGCCTTGGGGACAGCAACATGGGGGAATGCAAGGAGGTGACCTAGAGGAGATGTGGGGATGATGGGATCTGCCTGTCAGGGGATTTGTGGGCAGTGAAGGGGAAGAGAAGGCAGTTCAGCAGAGGAGAAGGAGTTCAGAAAAAGCAGTGAGTGGGGAAGCCATGGATGCTCAAAAGAGAGGACACTGTAAAGAAGGCAGGCTAAGGACCAACCAAGCCAGGAAAGGCTCAAATATATTTAGGTATCTGCTACCAAGATTGGAAATACAAACCAGGTTATTTGTACGTCTGTGAAGTTAAATCAGATTTTTTTATAGTGATGTGCACAAATTTCACCTAGAAATTCTAATCTGTTTTCCTCAGGCTCCATGGATCTGGTGAAATTTTGTGAATTGTCCCAAATGCCATGTGTGTAGGAAATGAGTAGCCATACAGATAAGGAAGTGATGAAGAGGTATGTATTTCCTAAAGAAGTCAGAGGAGGAAGAGATGACAAAATTTGAGAGGCACTTTGAAAGGAACTGTGCCATACTTACATTCTGCACAGTGTCATGAATAATTTCTTTTTAGCTCTCAGTAATCTGACTTCTTTCCAGTCAGCTTTCTCATATGCAGAAAATCCACTAAGTTGCATTTAATTACAACCCAAAGATTAAAAAATGATTTGTTCCTCTTGAGCTGGTGCTCTGTAAACGTTCAAAGTGTCTGTATGGCTTACTATATATTGCAGAGCAGAGCAATTGCATCCCATCTCCAGGAAGCTTGCCAGAACCCTCTTCTCTGCATTGTCTCCAAGTCAGGAAATCTAAACATGTATCGCAGTTTGTCAAACTTCCCAAAGTGCTGCTATGTATTTTGGGACATGGTAAGACTCTGTTTATACCTCCCTCAACCGTGAGAGTATGGAAAGAAGAAAGGAAAAAGAATAATGGGAAAGAGGAACAGAAGTAAGATGTTCCCATTGGAAACTCCAAGTATTGGTATACAGCCTGTCTGATTTCAAAGTTGGGGGTCTGTCCTCAACCTTTGCACATAAGCAGCCAAATGTCTGAAAAAGCTGACAGTAATTGAACTGGGTGTAATTTTTTGATCAAATCTTTTTGGAGACAGATAGAGGGAAGGAGAAAGGGAGAGAGGAAGAGGACGTGGTAGATGTAAACAATGAATCTGTATTCAGTGGCGTGGAGAAATATTGTGAATTTGTGGAGGTGTTAACAAACTGTGTTAGGGGAATGGAAATGCAAATACAGATGTCTGACAGTAAATTCACTTCATTTGACATAAAAATTTTTAAAGATTTTCTTCCCATGTGTCCGTAATTCTGTTGAAATAAAATATTGCAGTTTTGGTGGGAGTTTCATTAGTTGAACAAAGCAAGATGGACAAAATTTTTTTTAATGTGTACTTGATTCATTAAAATATTTGAAAAATATTCATCAAGTTAGTCTTGAAGATGCTAAAAATCTCAACCCAAACCTACCTCTATATTTAATATTGTTACTTTTTGCATCCTTCTACAAAATTCCCACAAAAAAGTGCGTGCCAAGACCAGATGCTTTCAGCATTTTGAAATGCTAGACATCTATGAAGATGTCTCAAAAACAAACAGACATTCATCTGTAAAAGCTGAAGTTTGGAAGTGTTGTTGTCTGGCTCTCCATGCCTACCTACAGAGGAGCAATCCTTTGTAATAGACCACAGGACAGGGATCCCCAGGGCTGGTGCTCAGCTCTGTGCTGAACCTTGCTGACAAACACAGTCGCAGAGGGGAGGGGAAGAGGGGAGGAGCTGTTGAGTTAGATCTATTTTAATGTTATTAGGAGGGGAAGGCAAGAAAAGCCTCAGAGGATCAGATCCTCCACAGTTCTGACAGCCTCTACCGCAACACAGAGCTTGCTTCTGGCCTAGGAAAGTCAGGAGGGAAGTTACCATCTGTTCTGCTTTTTATTGTCATCCTAGTTTTCCCCACGTTTTCTGTCCTACCCTTCCTAGGAGCACACTTCAGGTACCACTGGCCTGAGACCCTCTGTAAAGAGAGGACTATGGAAACCAACAGGTTGAGGGAGGTGATTCTCCCCTGCTACTCTGTGCTTGTGAGACCCCAGCTGGGGTAGTGTGTCCAGATCTAGGGCCCCCAACACAAGGAAGATGTTGACCTGCTGTTGGAATGAGTTTGGAGTAGGGTCACAGGGCTGGAGCACCTCCTCTTTGAAGACAGGCTGAGAGAATCAGGATTTCTCAGCCTGGAGAGAAGAAAGCTCCAGTGAGACCTTATAGCACCTTTCAGTACTTAAGAGGGATTGCAACAAGGCGTAGAGGAGCTTTTCACAGAAGCATATAGTGATATAACAAAGGGGAATGGCCTTACACTGAAGGAGGGTAGGTTTAGATTATATACAGAAGTAAATTCTTTACTGTGAAGGTGTTGAGACACTGGAGCAGGTTGTTCAGAAAGGTTGTGGCCTCCCTATCCACGGCGGTCTTCAAAACCAGGTTGAAGCTCTGAGTAACTTGGTCTAGTGAAAGGTGTCCCTCCCCACAGCAGGGGGTTTGGAACTAGATGATCTTTAAAGTTCCTTCCAACCTAAACCATTCTATGATTCTATGATTAAATGGTAGCCAGAAGAAACTTTTCAGGGAAAGGTAGATCAGGACACGCACAGCATAGTGCTCCCTCTGGCACAATGTTCAGGCCATCAGCAGTGTGTACTGATATTGACTCATGATAAATGTGATTCAGGGTTCACCATTCTACAAAGAAGTACACACATCACAGAGCTTTTCCTGCAAGTATTTCTGAAGTCACAGGACTACCTTGTATTATGAAAACCACTTCTCCAAATAATTATATGCAGGCTGAAATATAGTATTGTGCCTGGGTGGTGGCTGGGATGAGCTGTCTCCTGAGGCCCTGGATGGCTGCATCGGCTGGTGAGGAGACATGGGACAGGAATTTAGCTCTGCTTCATCTCCTGTCCCTGAGCAGACCTCTGCAAACAGGAGGCAGAAGGAAATTTGTGCTTGAAATTGGTAAGTCCATGTTGCAGTGTTCCGTGACAGGAAAGGTTTTGAAAAATGAACAGCCTAAACCTTATGTGCTGCAGAGTAATCCAGGCTCTTCTACAATTGCTGAAGAAATTTCTTTCTGCATCTAAGATGCCTGTACTTCCAGGACAGGCTCTGAATTTTATGGATGAGTTTCCACCAGATGGAACAGAAAATGGTTGGGTTTGGATGCAGCTCATCAAAACCACAGACAGAAACACTGTGCTGTGTTGTCAACTCTTTCCATGAACAGGCAAGGGAATGCACTGGATGATAGGCTCTACGGTTATGAGTTACTTAAATGTGCTCTCCCAAATTTATGCATGCAACAAAATTCATGATAAGGACTACAAGACAAAACTCAGTACAGCCTCTACGATGTGACTGTCCTACTGGAAATCATAAAAGAATGGCTTGTTTCTTACTCCCTATTAACACGACACATTTTTAGTCTTCCATTAACCAAAACATTACAATTTCCCAAAAGGAAGGAGGATGACAGGAAGACTGAACTTCTGGGGACTGGGGGAATGGATGTCTGCTGGGGAACTGGAGTCTCTCCAGGTCTCCTAAGCTGTTTCTGTTTTTGCAACACTGATTAGTTTGCAGAGAATTTTCTCTGTAATTTAAACCTATCTGTTTTCATGGATGACTCATTTTAAGAAACAGTGCTCTGGATAAAGGCAAATCTGCACTATGTACTTAGAGTAGAAATAGCCTTTTTTCCTTTTCACACACACACAAAAAAAAAAGAAAAACAAAAAGAAAAGAGAAAAAAAGAAGGTGAGATTTTTTTATGCTGTAGAGTTCAATACTCTGCCTGAGGTGGAAACAGTTCTAGTATTGCTGTTAAAATCTAGTCTCAAACACAGTAAATTTGAAAATATTTATGTTTAGCAATCAAAGTAAGGGTATAACAATCCCTACTAAAAACACTAAAGATTGTGACATTCAGTGAAACTTCACAAAATGAAAATAGGCAACAGATAAGGAGACAAACAATTCCAAGCACTAAAAGGACATTGTAAAGAAAATGTGTACTTGTAAAGCATTTTTTCTAGGAACAGGTTTTCTGTAAAAAACAAGCAACCTGCAGCTCAGATCTAAAAAGAGAAAACAGAGCATCTTCCAACCTTGCTATAGTGGTGGTGTAAGAATCAGCTGGGTAACCTCTCAGCATTGAAAACAGATGATCAACAGTGAAAAGGACATTTTATCAAACTATTATTACAACAGAGACATGATTTTAAGATCTCTCCCTGGGATCATATATTACAGTTAACATTAATATGTTCACAAAATTGTCAAGCTCCATAAATGGCCTAGAAATGCTATAGTATACTGAAATTTTCATAGATATATAAATTTACAATGTTTATATTGACAAAAATATTCTAACGCATTCCTGATTTCTGATGAAAAGGAGTAGATTAAGTTTTTCCTTCCACAGAAATGAAGCAATTGTCTGCATGGTAAAACAATTTCAAATGCTCAGCATCATTGGCAGAAACAAACTAGTCATCTGCAACTGATCTGAAGTCAGCTTGTAAGGAAATTGGTCCGTAATGGCTGGTCAAGGACCTTGCAGGTGATATCACACATCATAGTACAAGCAGGAGAAGTGGTGAGAACACTGAAGCAGAGGCAAGAATTAGAAAAACTTATCTAATGAGACTCTGTGACTTAAAGCCACAGAGCCTCCTGCTTCCTAGGATGGCATAGACTTCTAACTTGCTTTGAGTGGAATAAGTTTTATGAATTTCCATTTCTTAGTGTGGATTTTTTGGCGGTGTTTTCATTTTCACATTGTGAGCAGTTTCCCTTGCTAACCCCTTGCTGACCCCTTTTGTACTTTCCCTTCCTGTTTAAGATCTCTGCTTCCTTTATTTTCCCGACCACTTTCAAATATTTACCACTAGGTGCACAACCAGATGTGCAGCACTTGTACTCATCCTCTGAAGATACACTTCCAACAGATTTCCTCATTTAGTGTTCTTATTCATCACAGCTAGAACACACTTAGCTCTTAAGGGACAGCAGAGGTATAAAAAGCACTGTAGGATACCTTTATGATTTGCTAGTACCAGCAAAATTAGCTTAAGTTAGCTACTATTATTCCTTGGAAAAAGAAGTGTTTTATTATTCATCTTTTGGACAATGGAAGTAGAAGGTAGTCTCCATCATCAGAGAAGCTACAAATGTTTTCCACACATAAAGTTAATAGACATCTCCTTGTTGTGTAACTAAACCTATAGTAAGAATATATGAAAAATAAAATTCCGCTATATGGCAACCTCCCTGAAGAATATGACATGAATGAGAATGAAAAATACCTCTTTCATAAAGATTTGAGCCATAGTAAATGCTAATGGGTTTTTAATGGTCCTAAATTCATAGAAATTTGATGTAGACTTCTTTTTTGTTTACAAAATGATGTAGACATCTTTTTCTTGTTTATTTGCTGAAGTACGGATTTCCACGTATAGTTCTATGACTCCAAAGGCTGTCAGTTTGTGCATGCAACAGTTGACGACGTCAAAATGAAAAACATTCCCTTACCTCAGCCCCACAGGGGGCTGTTTTTCCAGCCATAGATTTCTTAGGTGGCAGCCAGCCATTCTGAGGGAAGGGGAGGACTCTTTCTAGATAGGAACCCCACAACATCTTAGTAGTTGCTGCCAGTTAGATATGATCCCCACACTTCATCCCTGGACTTGACATGCGTGAAAACAATGAGTGCAACACTCACAGCCGGAGAAAATATTACCCTTGTCCTGTGAAACTGTATTTGACTTTGAAACCCTGATCCAGACACTGTGATTATGCCAGAAAATAAAATCTTCCATTTTCTTGCCAACAATCCTGGCTGTCAGATACTTTAGACAGCAGGAGCCTGGAGCCCCATTATCTACATGCTTTCTAACTCCCCTATGGTTTGAGGTGGACTGAAGGGGTTCACACCTTTTCACTTCACACCTCAGCTGTCTATTATTTTATTTGCTCCCCTGTATCCAGGTGTGTACTTCCTCACTGAGAGTAGTATTACTTAGAGAGCCTTCATTTCTTTGAATTGACTGTTCAATTGCATGGATTCTTTATCGAGGAGGATGGCAATTTTTGGTCAAGGCTCTTCATTCATAGGTAATGAAGAGAAGGAAGCAGGAGAGTATCTCTCTGCAGATATTTTTCTCTCTTGCTCATTCCTGGACACCTTCCGGGGCAGGGGCAGGGTGCTAGGCAGGATCCTCACTCTGACCCCATGGGGCTGTCTCTGCTTATGACTTGGGTGTGAGTCACTTCATTTCCAGTCAAAACTGCCTAGCTCATGTAAGAGCTCGCTTATTTCTTGCTGGTGTGTCATCTTGGCATGCTGAAATGCTACCACCAACACTGCTATGTCTCCACAGGACCTTCAGAAGGAGGTCAGGGACATCCAGCTTGCACAGCATGCTGAGTTTCCCTGCTGAATACAACAAGGTTGCGGTTTGATTAGGTATTCACGTGTCTATTTTTGGTTCCATTTTTGTCGGCAGGAGCATTATTTTTGCTGATAACCTCTCATCTGGGCAGAATCTTAGCATAACTCTCCCCAGGCTGATTGATGACTTCCTGGAGCTGGTGTTGCAAAGCTGTCTGCTGAACGCTGCTTCCTCCAGAGGCTCCGCCAGAGCTGCTTGGGCTGTAAATGGACTGTGTGCACACGCAGCTCAGGTGCTGCAGTACGCGAACATTTTATGGCTGTTTTTTCCTTCCCATTATGTCTAATACTAGTCATCCAGGTGCTGTGGGCTTTCCCTCCCCCAGTTGTCCTGGTTGCATGAACTTGTTAGGAACTGTTTATCTGACACTTATATTACCAGGATAAAAAATTGCTACATTCGTAATTTTTTTTGTATTTCAATGTAGCTGTACCCCTCCAGAGGTATTAACAACTGTACTGCTGCAAGAGTATTTGTTTCCATCTTTAATTTGGATTATTTCCATCCTACATCTGCTATTTACTTTCAGAGTCATGGTAAAACTTGAAGTTCACATATGTGATAAAGATCAGTATGAACGGATCTAATCAAGATTTCTTCTAGAACAAACTATGAAGATCATGCTGACATTCCCAACCAGTCATCCAGAAAATATGTCTATGGATTCAAGTAATTTATTAGTCTTGGCTTTTATTTTATTATTTTGTATATTGCTCACCACGAAATTCTCTCTTGTTAAACATGAGATCCTGCTGGGGATTTTGGTAGCTCTGCTCCACTTCTATTCTTGTATGATTGAAATATGCTGTTGTTTTTCTTATATAAATGTGAATCTCTTTCAGTTGACAGAGGATTTTGTAGCACACAGATTGCTGCATCCAGTGGCTTGATCTGGATTCCACGCTCTTATTCATTCCAGCTTGTTAATGTTATCTGCTGGTTTTTAGAAAAACAATTTTAGCTTTTATTTCCTGTCAGATCAACTTCCAGCCCCATTTACTGCCTCCATCAAAAGTCTCTGAGATGCTACTGTCTAAATGTCTTGAGCTATAGTATAAATAGATCTAGCACTTTGTTTATAAACATGCCTTTTTGCACAGCTCACAGGGAAACAAAAGCTACAGCGGCATTTTGAAAAAACAGCCCCACTTAGACCAATGCATGTTTATTCAAGAGTCTAGGCTCCTTCTGGAGTGTATGATAAACAAATACCTGATTGAATGAGATTTACTGCATGAGCATCTCCCGTGTACTGTGAAAGGATGTAGCAAATAAGAACAGAGAGTCCCATCTTGTGTGGTGTTTGTTTGAGCAACACCACTTGGAGAAAGGAGGCTTATTGCTCCCCAAATCTCATCATCCCTGTAGGGCTGGAAAGGATGGCAAGTCCGCAGAGGGGGTTGTGCTGCTGCCCTCTCTGCACCATGGTCCTGGGGTCAGCTGGGAGCCTGACCCCAGCCAGTGACTCCCACGGCTGAGGGGGTGTGTGTGTGTCTGTGTGTGCAAGGACCCCCAAGCAAAATTCCCACCTCCCCGTGTGGAGGGCATGTATTTCATCACGGCTTTAGATTGATTCCAGATGAGCAGGGACAACTACAGAGGAAAGACTGTTCACAAAGGGGGTGATGTTAGAAATGGACTTTCTGCTTGGGTAGCCTTGCTGCAGGCATGCTGAGCCCAGTCTCTCTGCTGGAATTAGGGGAGAAGAGGAGGTGTGAGCTAGTGAGCCACTCCCTGCAAAGCTCTATCCCAGAGTTGTCCTCTGCTCCGCAACAGCTCACTCAAAAAACCATCTCTGCATCAACATTCCTCCCTCCCTAAAAAGCAGACAGGGAAGATGGATACCTTTGTGACATGGGCTCTGAACCATGCCCATGCCATCTGCTGGGCTGCCATCTGCTGACAATTATGTCTTTTTAAATAAAAATAATTTAATGAAGTGCTGTTAAATAGATTTTCAGGGGTACCTCAAGGCTCTTTTATTTAGTGTGATCATGATGAGGAAAGAATTGCCCCTGGCAGCAGTCAGTAGAGGCAGAACCATTCAGATGTGGGGTGAGGGGTGGCTGTGTTAGGGGTGGTGCAGCCAGGAAGTGGGCTCTGGAGGCTGAGGGTGTCATAAGCTGCCTGTGAGTCAGTAGAGTTGCATTGCCACAAAAAAAGCAAACGTCCACTGCCTTTATAAACAGGCACATAGCCTGTGAGAAATGTGAAGTAATCCTTCTGTCCTGCTCCACATGGATAGTGCCTCAGCTGGAGTATGGGCAGATGATGCTTTTCCAGAGGGTCTGGAGAAACTGGAGTTAGTCCAGAGGGCAGCAGTGGGGGAGATCATGTTTCTGAGGCCTGTGATCACTGAAGGGAGAATGAAGGGATGAATTAAACCTACTGTTGTCCTAAAAAGGGCACTGGTACAGGATCAGGCTGAAGTCCTGAAGAATGCATAAATGTTACTGGGGCTAGTCTGTCCTCCTTGACATCTGTAGAAAGGGTATAAATGAATGATTTCAGCCAATAAAATCCAGGTTAAATGCTGGGAAAAACTTTCTCTTTGGGGAGGAGGGAAATGGCTTCTGGGTATAAATTCTGTGACAATGCTGCCAAGTCACCAGCTGAGTGCCAACGTTGGTCTCCATCTTGGGAGAACAGGAAGGCAGCAGGGAGCCTGGCCACTCCTCCCTGCCCTCCCCTTCTCCAGGGCGCAGGATGCTTGCCAGGCACTTCCCTGCCCACCTAGGACAGGCCCATTGACTGCACCAACCCCCTGACAGAAAGCAGCCATCCCACTTCTATCTGTACTGACCTCAACTTTACAGCACAGATTTTGTTCTTCCTGAAGGAGTTAAGTATTACATTTTATCTAAAAAGTAATAAAATAAAAAGGAAACCTCTTATAATTTCATTGCAGATTTATTCTTGGGCAATGCTGGACATTATAAACTTTCAAAACAAATTAATGTCAGTGTTGCAATTCCAGACTGTTTCTTTTTCCCCTTTGAGGTGTATCATGCCTGGCATTTTAATGACTTCAGTTAATAACTAAATTTTTGTTTAGCGTGTTTTGGTTTTTGTTCAGAAACAAAAAAATATTAAAATGTGTCATTGAAAGGAATTTTGTAGAAGCATAAACTATGTTCATCTACTTTAGAGCTTAGGAAGTTAAGAACTTCCATATGTCGAGACGCAGCCCTGGATCGTAATATAATGTATGTGTTCGCAGCACAGAGAAATGGTAAAGCACTGGAGTCGGTGTCTGGGAGAATTCAGCATTTGTTTCAGGTGAACTGCTCAGTTAAAACCCGAAAATATTCTTGGCAAGGCTCTAATAAGCATGATGGTTTCACCTTAGACCTGCTGCAAGTGCCAGAAAACTATGAATTTCATTCATTTTTCTTGAGGATCCTGGAAAGAGCATCAGCACAAAACATTTTCCTTTTATCTTTTTTTTCAACTGCATTTGATAGTTACAGTTTCCGTTTAGACTGACTCTGGCACTGGATAACTCATAATGGGAGCTCCATGGCTTTAGAGAAAAAAAGTTTTACATGAAAATGTTAGATATCCCTGTGAAGTGGATAGCTGAAGAGCAGCTGCAGTAGCTTTTCATATCTAAATGAATGGGGTTTTATTAAATGTAAGCACAATCCCCAGAAGTTCAATACTGGGAAATGAGGCTCAAAGCTGTTAATCAGAATAAAGCACAGGCTGCTATCTGCACCTCCCAGCAAACTGGGGACACAGGAGGATGGTGGAAATCTTGCATCAGTTTGCCAAAGCTCCCTCTGAGGAACTTTGTCTTCCCAACAATGGAAGCCACTTTGTTTTCTGATGTCCTAAATCAGAGCAGCACTTCCAAGCACAGACTTGTGTAGCCTGAGCCACATTTTAGAAAGAACTGGTCTGCCACTCAGAGAAGTGTGTTCCTAGAGAACATGTTTTCACACAAACACTTCTTTGATAAATATATTTTCAAGGCTGTGGGTTTAAGAGTTTGCTTACTTTGTAAAAGTATGTTATTTGTGTGGATTTTTTCTTTTTTTTTAGAAAAAAGTGAATGTTCTTCTCATATTGAGAAGTGCTGTTTATTTATTAATTCATCCAAAGGCTAAAGCATTTGACCCAGCATAAATATTTTGGCTGTAAAGATGCCACAAACATTTATGGAAATTTCTCTTTGGGTACCTTAGATTTGTGTTTCCCTGGAAAACATGATCTCCAGCAGATCTGTCGTTCATGTGATGCACTGCAAAGCACGACTGCCATGAGGAATTACCATCTCTTGTTCACAAAGAGAAGAAAACACACTGTTGTGTGAGGACTGTGGCTTTCCTCTGAAACCTAAATAATGTGCAAGAATGACAGCATCCCTCTTCTCATTCAGTTCAGATAAAAAATGTTTCTTATTTCTTTAATTGCAAAAACTTTGGCCATTTTAGGTGGAAAATTTTCAAGAGCAGAAGGGATGAGTAACCTTTTCCTATTGAGTTCTGAAATAAATTTTTTAACCACATTTAATAAATATCTTATTTAGTTGCTGCTACTTCTTTGGTGTCAGTCCAGAGCAGATGCTCAAAAGTTTGCTTTTTGCTGACTTCTTGAAGCGTCATTCATGGGTTTTTTTGCATCACTTTTTGTCCATAGGAAGAAACAATCATATCACAGAGACATAGAAGATCCTCAGATAATTTTTGCCAAATATGCCTTTGTTTAATTTACAAAATTTCAGTTTCTATTAAATTCAGAAAGGATGATGAATTTTGGAAGCAAAATAGCTATTTCTCGTTAGGCAGCCAGGAGCTTGTTTCGGGCCACAGAATAAAAATAATGCAATGAGACTAGTTGGTTTAAATTATGCACTGATTTTTCCTTTTATTAAAGCTTTACTTTGGATCTTTGGATGTCTCTGACTTGCTCCGGATTATGTGGCCATCCTACATCTGCCTTTTTTTTTTTTTTTCCCTGAGCTACTCTTTGGGAGAAAAAGTTGTTTTCATTTGTTTCACAACTTATAGTGTTATCTTTTAGATATCAGAACTTCTGGGAAAGTCGGGCTCTCATTTAGTTCACTCACATCCTGTTACCATCCCTGGAGCCCCCCAGACCATATTCTGTGTTGCTGCCTCCAGCCTGGCAGCCGGTGATGTGTCCCACCAGGGTACACCAAGCCCTTCTTTGGGAAACCAGGCACACCTCAGCATATTTTGTGCCAACAACCACAAAATAGCAATAAACAATGAGCAAATATGATGGGGTGACACAGGCAGTTCTCTGCCAGCATCACTTCCAAGGAACTGTGTCAGAGAGCAAGAGTCCCAAATTATAGCACCAAGACATTTCTGCAGTGTTGTACGGAAGTTTAGGCTTCACTCAAATACTTTCTTATCTAGAGTTTTTCAGTGTTTAACAACAAAAATTGGGTTGTTTTCTTTTTTAAGATCTTTGTAAAAGTGTTGCATTCCTGACAAATGCCTGAAGAGCTCCACTAAAAGACTACGGCTGTAAGTCTGAAAACTTGCAACGCTCCTGAGCTGGCTGGCAGCCTCAACTTACTTAGTAACCTGTCACCAGAGCACAGGAGGCTCTTTTCTGAGTTTCAGACCCATTCCTTTCTTTTCACTGTTGTTTATCTCCAGGGCTGAATGCATAGAAGGGATGATAAATCACTGCAATTGCTGGTATTTCATTCTTAAATAAATGTATCGTTGATGCTGTATGTATTTCCATTTTGTGAAAAGATAATTGCTGCTCAAACTGAGAGCAGGTCAAAAGTGCACAGAAACCATCTCAGGGTTAAAACCAAAATAAATAAATAAATAGCAGAATCTGTTGACTCTGGTGTGGAGAAATGCACATCTGAACTCCCTGTTGTATGCATGAGGTGTTTCCTCACTTACCAGACGGAAAATTTTGGAAGAATTTCCTGTGGTGACGCATCTCAAATCAGAGCTCAGCAGATAATAACAGGGAAGAAGGCTGTGACTTGGGATTAGCACTGTGCATGCAGGGTCCTGTTTTAGTGGGTCTTGCTGCACCGGTGATGCTGCAAAAACTTAAGGAGCCCAGAGCAAGCACCACCAAAATGTGTAAACATGAGTGAGGAGAAAAAGAAAAAAAATTGAAGGAAAGCAATCCTTCTATGCTTCCTATTCTTTTCCTTCAGGATGTCTGTCACACAGCAAGCAGAGCAGACAGAAATCAGCAAACAAGTGAAAGGTGCCTTAGATGGGAAGACCAGAGCAGCACAGGCAGCAGGAGGAGGGAAAGAATTCGAATATCCATGGTGCGAGTGTTAAGCCTCCTGTCCTGGACTGTGGCCTTGTGGATGAGCACCCCAAACCTGTTGTGGGGAGCAGGAACCTCCTGTGGCTGTGGGGAGGTCAGAGTTCTCTGCAGCTGCCTCCACTCCCTGTTTTGAAGGATGGGTGCAAGTCAGTGTGCTCAGTAAAGCACTAAGCAGGTAGGAGGTGGAGTCTGTAAGAGCCTTTAGCTGCTGGAAATGGGCTGACTCAGAACAAAATGGAAGATAATAACAAGAGACAGCAAGAAGCAGGAGCATGGTAAATAACGTGGACTATTCCTGCGAAGGAAAGCAGTGAAAGGCTCACTGCCTCCAACAGGAAGGGAGACATACTTCACCATGGTAGTGGTTAGGTTATGTAGCAGCTCTTTTCCATCTCTGATTTCTGAGATCATACATAACATGCCAGGCATGTTACCTGTAATTAAGCATACCATCAGGCACCATTTACCCAGGGGTGTGCCTCGGCTCTGCTCTTTCCAAAGTTATGCAATTGCCTCCATTAGGCATAGCTCCTTGAGCACAAGCATCCATGACTCATGGAGGGCTGTCTACCTGTCCAACTGCTCACAGACTCAATTAAACAGCGTCATGGAGCAAAACACAGGGTCCATTTACACTGCAGCATGCCATGGCAGCCTGGTGCATGAAGTTACCTTGTAAAGGTGCCAGGTCAGGACCATGGGGGCAGGGGGGCGGCACCCCCCTGCATGTGCATATGGGAAGCTAGATATTGCTCCAGCACTACTCTGACAACATCAGGCTTAATACAAATATTGGTCTCCCTAAAAACATAAAAAAAAAAGTTAGAAATTTAGAAAAAAATAGAAAAAATAGAAAGTAGAGTGGAAGTGATGATGTATGCTGAATACTGTCCTTTTTAGAGGCCTGATCTTTACTTGCTTTGATTTCAATGCTGGTCTTTATCAGTGTCATTTTTAATGTTGCACACTTGGATGGCTGAATAGCCGCGATCCCCAGAATGATGTAGTGGATGGTGCTAAGACTCCAGCCTAATACTTCAGACGCCTTGGTTTTATTCCCTTCTTTGATGGTCTAATCCCAGATTCATCCCAGCTAAATTTAGGAACTATCTGAAGTAGGAGCTTTGCTTCCTTTCCGGAGGAGCCAGGGATGATGCTGGGCTGTGATCTCTCTGTGCCTTGTATTTCTCAGAAGCTGGGGAGGGGGCTGAGGACATTGGGGAAGGGCTGGAAAAATATAAAGAGACTGGAAAAGAAGAGAGACTACTACCAGACACTGAAGTGAAGGACTAACCCCCAGGTAAAAGCCATGAATTTTCATCTCTGAAGTAGGAGAAATGGTCTTTATGTCAAAAAAAGGCTGAGGAGGAGGAATATGTGGAGCATAGTGAGGCATGTTGATGAGACAGTAACAGGGAGAAGGGCAGGGAACTTTAATTTAGAGACCAGCCCCAGCCCATGTTTCTTCATGCACCAGTGCTGTGCACCAAATAACTCCGGAGGATTTGAACAATGCTAGCCTTTCCTTATGGACTTGTCAGGCCAAAGCTTGGATTCTCTGTTTTAATTAGAAAACAAAGTGACAGGCAAGCTGCTGTATTTCCATAGACCTCTGGAAGAGGCTTGGAGGATGGGGTGAACAATACTCAGGGGACAGAAGTGCTCACAGGGTTGCCAGTAGCAGTCCTGCTTGGTACGTCAGCTTACACTGAAAGTGCCCTCATGAAAGAGAAGAAATGGTAGATTGGCAGATGTTGTGATGATGGGCATATGAAGATTAGAGCAGATGTGGTATTCAAGACTCTCTAGTGTGTGGCTACATATCATCACCAGAACATGCAGAGAAAAAAATCACAGGATTCCCATAAGCAGATGTTATTGTACTGAGGCTGGCTTTTTTTCTTGCACTGTTTTTTTGTTTGTTTGTTATGGTGAGTACAGCAAGTATGTTATTACATGACTGTGGTAAAGAGCAGTGGATTCTAATGACCGCAGCAAATTAATCCTTACCAAAGCTCTATGAGTTGAACCATTATTTTTAATGCTGGCAAAAGTCTTTCAAGGCAAAGCATGAATAAATGCAAGGTGTTTACATTACCATTCCAGATGTTTGATAATGAACAGCCCCATGGACATGCATTTGCTCTCACCATCTCCTCTGGAGCATGTCACAGATGAGGAGTGGACAAAGTGTTGCACTGGCCCTGAGGATGACTGTTGACTTTTAGGAAATGTCGTCCTACATCCTGTTGTAGATTTGTTGTAGTTTTTGATACCACTGGTTTCCTTTATTTTTGTAGTAGGAACCCTGGGGGATTTGAAGTGTGTCTAAAGTTTTCTATTCATTTGTATCTTGGTGGACTTTGGCTATAATATGCAAAATAGCTTTATATGAAACAAATTACAAAAACATATACAATTACAGAATATATATATGTGTATATATATATATATAAAATTTCAAATTACCAAAAAGCTGTCACTCTACATAGGAAAGAGAAAAGGAAAGATGTGTTAAAAAAGAGGGAAAATTAAACTGGTTTGGTAGCTTCCCTGTGGTAGATCCATCATCCAGAAAACATGCTAAAATACTGTATCTTCCTCTCCCTCTGTCACTATTTTGTTTCTCTACATTTCTGATATTTTTTAAATTGTTTGATAATTTCTTTTCCATTCCTAACATGAGTTTCCTAAAAGTCTTGTTGTTGGGTTGAGAGTAAATTCAGATTCAGGAGAAAGTTCTTATTTAGTGACACAGTATGTGAAATCTCCCAGTAGCCTGTGAAACTTGGTGAAGCTTCCTTCTTGGGGTAGAGCTGTGCTTGGAGCAGCCACAGGAGGTAGTGCCCCACTCCTGAGTTGCTAGATTTTCCCCTGAAGGAAGAACCAGAAGCTTCTCCTTGAAGCCTGACAGGTGAGGCAGCATCCTGCTAGTCAGTACCAGCTGTGATACAGTCACTCCTCCAGGCAGTGGCATCCTGAACACTTCACACTGCCTTGACTTGGTCACTTAATTGGAGAGAGGGACAGGTTGGAAGGTTGGAATTTGCCCTCAGCTTCCTGAGCTTGTCTGCACAAATCACTCCACTGTCCCTATCCCTGCTGTGGATCCCCAAACTCTATCTTTAAAGTGAGGTAAAATAAGTTTCAAGGCTTAGGGTGACTTGCCCAGGCTACCTTGATGTGTCATTTGGTCAAGCAAGATGGGAGCAGATGTGTTTTGTCAGCACACTTGCTGCCCTGGACAGGCTGGTGTGCTCCTCAGCTCCTTGTTTGTTGGGAAAAGTGGTCTGTGATTGTTCAGGAAACATGCTGGACCTTATGAACAGCAACTGGAAAAGAGGCAAGGGATACTTCTGTTTTATTTATTTACTCATGATCTTGCAAAGTGGCAAGGTGGCCAGGAGCACTAATAGGGTTTTTTGAATGTGGATTCAAAGAATGCTTTGGGGGTCTCATCCAGGGCAAAGATGCCATCGGTGTGAGAGAAATTTTAGTCTGAGAGTGACGGCATGCATGTGTGTGTGTGTGTCCTGAAAAATTCTGACCAAGATGCTCAGCTTTTGAAAAGCGTGGTGAAGGGAATCTGAAGATTACAAGCACTTCCCTGGAAAATAAAACTCTCAAGCCTGGACACACACCCTGTGCCATATAGATGTTGACTAGGTGACCTACCAAGTTTTATAGTACATTCCTCATCACTGGGAGTCTTTGAAACCATGAGTTGATTTTTAACTGAAATGGATGTGTTTAGTTCAAACTGGCATTAATTCAGGGAAGCCTTCTCCCCTGTGTAGTAAGGCATATCAAATTGAATATTTGTGCTAGTCCTTCTGATTTATGAATTTATTAACATTTTCTCCAAATAATATGTTTACTGGATATATTTCACAGATTGCAAAAGATGTTCTGCACGATTGTAAAAACTTGCTGTGGTCAGCAGTTTGCAGTGATTTTTGAACAAGAATGCATTTTCCTGTAAAGTACAACTAACTTCCACCCCCTCCTCTTCGCCTCCACCCTGGCTTATGAATTGGTTCCAATTTCAAATACTTAATCAGGGGAATTTTTGGAGTTTTGTATTCTGGGCAGAATTCATAGATTGCAAACTTTCTGTAATCCACTTTATTGCAGCAAGATTCTTTCCAGAAACATTATACTATGTGTTGCTGTTTTGTGACTGGGACATGTGGTAAATCTACTTCAAGAATGAGTCAGTGCCAGATTCCACAGCACATATCTATGTTGTCGTGCATATAGAGGAAAATAAGAAACATCTGTCCTTCTTTTTTTTCTAATTCATTAAAAAGAAATGTTATAAGTACAAACTATTGTAGGTAGTAGAAGGTGATGCATAAGTGAAATAAAAAGAGACTTTTGGAGGCATATTCTGGGGTTTATTAATAAAAAAGACAAATCACTAAACATTATTTACCAATAACAAACATTGATGTTTAATATTCTGACTCTCTTTAGGAGTCACCACTGTTTGTCTTATGACCATGACCTGTGTCGATGTGGAATGCTATTATCAGCTTTCAGCATCTGAAATCAATTGCAACTTTTCACCTTTGTTGAAGCTTGCTGCTGTGTTTTTAAATATGGATTCAAATTTCATATTTTAGAATTTTTTTTTTTCCAAAATGTTTTATTGCTATGTTGGTCTTTAGACCCTTCTTTAGGCCTAGTATCTGTTCAGAGGGACACATACTTCCCTTCTGTTCACATTTTTCATGCAGAGCAGCTGCAGCATAACTGTGCAGAAAATTTTTCAGGGCCCTAAAAGTTAACATTGGAAAGATACTACTTTTAGGTTAGCATAAAGAAAAACCAATTCATTTTGCTTTAGGAACAGCTGATGAACAGCTTCATAGACCTTGCTCTATACAAATTTTCCTCTAAGCTCACAGGCAGTCCTCTCAATAAAGACAACAAAATTACTGTCATATTTATCATGCTGGGGTGTTTCAGCTCCATAGGATAAACTTGGCAGTGTTCTTGCTCTGAGTACTTGGAAAGCATCCCTATACGTCTCAGTTTTCAGCATTCTTGTAGATTAGGAATAAACTATCTCTAATTTTCACCCTCCATATTTCATATAGTGATAGTGTTTTCCCTGAGTGCTTGTTACAGTTATTTTTTGGAAAGCATCATGCATTTTTCTGTACAATGCTGGCTGATAACACAACAAGACTATACCAGTGCTCTTCCCTTAGATTAACGAATCTCAGTCTAAACAAGATTGAGAGAGTAAGGGTTGAGTGAAATAGTTTAGTTCAGAGTTCCTTAATAAACCTAGGCAGAAATTTAATATTCTTTGGAAAAAAAGGTTTTATCACAGCAAATTATTCCTATTGAGGGAAGACAAGCCATAGTTTTAGAAGCCTCTGCATCACCTTAAAAATATAATGAAATATTTTATGGCTAAAAATTACTTTGTTTCAAAATGCTTTACAAATTTGAACACAAATATTTCATCTTCCTAACTGAAATGATTTCTTTTGGTTTACTGAAAACTTTGAAAAGTAACTATAATTCTTTTTAGCAGAACTGTAATCACCCAGATAATCAGTCACATGCATCCCCCCTTGGCCTCATGTTTATAGCCCTGTCAAAATTACAGGAAGGTATATAATTGCACATATTGTTAAAATATTTTTTCACTATTTTTTCTAATTTTGCCTGAGCAGGGTTTGTCCTGTCTGATACTTGCTCCCATGTGACTTCTTGTGACACTGCCACCTTTGCGTGTGCATCAGTAATTAAAAAGTTGGACACAGTGCTATTGACTCTTAAGACGAAGAAAGTCGTATTATTGAATAAGTATTAGTCAGATGCAATAGATAATTTTCTTGGAATTTCCACTTTATATATGCCCTCCTGTTCTTCTAATACCTTATTAGGTACCTTTGCTTGTGCATGGAGACTGCCCAAGCATGCATTTCCTTTGCTCTTATGGCAATTTTACTTGTTGGTGATCATGACAAATTGATACGGAGCAGTTGTAACAATTTAGTAAAGATTCAACAAGACAGGAATGTCAAGAGTGCACTAGCTTGTTTTTAGGAACACTATCAATGCTCCCTTTATCCTGTGGGAACAGTTGTGCCTTTGTTTTGGTGGTGCTGTTTTTTGGAAGATGAGTGAATAAGAGACCATTGATACTTTTTCCCCCACAAAATCTCATGTGTGTCCTTTGCCTGGCATGTTGCTCTCTGAAGTGTAAAAATAGTGTGCTACTTTGATTTTTATATATTTGAAGACCTAAAAATGGGGGAGGAGCAGTGAGTACCAACTCTGCAAGTACTAATGGATAATTTTATCCTGAGAACTAAAATGAGGCTATTCCCTGGCAAAACCATGGATCATCACTGCTGGGTTCCCAAGCCTCTAACAACTGGACACGTGTTGATGAAGGATGAGGTAATTTCCAGATGAAGGCTGGACAGTGCTGCAAGAGTAATGGTGGCAGGACAGCTGGTGGTGGGAATGGTCTCCTCACAGGTTGTTACCACAGTTGTACTCCGTAGATGTCAGAGGTAGGTCCTGTAGAGGGAAAGAGAAGGGAAGGTGGAGGAAAACAGTAAGTTACTGACAATCTGCTCTGTGTGTACGTATTTTTTCCATTCAGTTCTCCTTTTGGTTGTAACAGCACAGACTTTGCATGACAGATGGCTTATTGTTTCTCTCCTGTAAGCTGCTAAAAAATTTCTGAGCAGAAACTCACAGGGTTCCTTTCAGAAAGGCACTTTTCAAGATCTGGGCTCTGTCCGTGAGGGACCCGAGGTCTAAGTCACGTAGACCACAGGCAGAAAAAAGGTGGTCGGGCTTAATATGTAGCATTCAAAAATACATTTGCCGCTTGTCCTAAATCCTCTTTGATTTTAGTCTGGGGTTCAGAAAACATAATGGCTTCCAGATATTGCCAATATTAATATATAAAAATATTTCTTTCTTTGTGTTAAAGTGCTAGGTGAAAGGAATGGAAAAAAATACTGAAAATATAATCTTCCTGTAGAAGAAGTCAATTCAAGTTTATAAGCCATATGACTACATATTGAGAAGAAGCACAGCATGTTTAGAAACATCCATAATGAGCCTCATGCTTTTGTAGACAGTAAAGAATGTAAGCAAACTTAATTCAATTTTTTCAAGTAGTAATTACAAAAGTGTGTCTAAATATAAATATACAATATTTATGGAAATAAAAATAAAATATAAAAATTATTTCAGCTTAGATACTGGTCAAGATCTGGTCTATAGACATAGCAGAAAGTGGGTGGCTAGATCATCAGAGGCCCTAAAATACAGGGTCAGAGAAGGCACACTACATAGAATGGTTATTTAGGATTGTGGAATATATCCTGTGGAAATTTCTTTCAGACTTCTCTGTACCATAATGTAAAACAAAAGTTTGGCTCTGGCTGTTTCACTTTCAGCATAATATTTTTATGGATGTGGTATCACTTTAAAGCTCATCCTGTGGCTTTAATTCATCACGTGAAAGCTGACTAATCTTTATGTATATTTGTGGAGATTTTAGCAGGCACAAAATAACATTGTGCTTAATAACAACTTATTCCTTTATTTGTTTTGTTTAAAGAGATAATGAATCTTGAAGGCCAGGTTTGATTAACAATAAATTTGTTTGTGCTTCTCATGAATATCCAGTATCTTACAGAATCATGGAACAAAGTACTGGAAGAGTAATCAGGTGCAGACTTGCAGAAGTAAACAAACCTAAAATTTTCACCTTAAGACTAAAAGAAAATGTGTTATACCTCTGGCCTACCATTCAAAAGATTCGGTGGCATTCCTATAAATACAGAAAAAACTTTCAAACGCAGCCCAGTAAGAAAACGAAAGGGGACAATTAAAAAAAAACAAAAAACACCACCCGAAAAAGACAGCTTTTGAGCAGGCTGGTGTGAGGTGCTGAACAAATGTAGAACTGGACCCCTAAGTATTTAGAGCTGGATCATATAAAGGGCTACAGAAAACAAGGCTACTTCTTTCCTCTCAGGAATCATGCGACAGTTTTCAAACCTTCCACAGTAGGTGAGATCCTGCCTCCATTGAAGTTAGGGGGTCTTTACACTGAATCAGCTGGGACCAGGCTTACATTCTCATGATCTGATAAAAGGAAAGCTGAAATTAATTAAAAATCATATTTTTGGTCATGTTCTGGCTCAGTGTTAGACCTTTGAGTGCTGTAATACCTTCTCTGTTTTCCTGTGAAGAGCCATTACCTGATAAATCTTATGGGGTTTGGGGGGG
>WEIT01035539.1:127729-152056 GCA_013389985.1 Dryoscopus gambensis
GGAAGAAACCCTCGGCCCCAGGGGTTATAAAATGGGGGGGACGTTTTTGTCCCAAAAAAAGGAGCTTCTGGTACTTGGCAAAGCGTCATTGAATCCTGAGGGCAGTCTTGGTCCATGGATTGGTGGTGAGAGCACCAGACATGGAAGGACACTATGGTTTGCAAGAGAGACTCCTCTCTTCTTAGATGAACTGGGAAATGATTATTTAAGTATTGTTAACCGAACAGGAAATCCAAGGTTTTGTCTAATTGTGGGAAGGGTGGAAGTTGGGAGGAGGAGGAATGTTTCTGAGAGTTTTCATGTTCCCTGTGTGTTTCTTTCCTTTAATGTAGTTTATTAAAGTTTTTTTCCTATTCCTAAGTCTGAGCCTGCTCTGCTCTGTTCCTGATCACATCTCACAACCATTATTAGTAAAAAATATATTTTCATGGGGCACTGGCATGGTGTCCAGTGTCTAACCATGACACACTACTGCATTTTTCTCACTGTCTATAGGGAAATTGTACTGTCATTTTTTCCTTCCTCCAGTGTAAGGAGGACGGTGGGAAGATAATTTTTTTTTAGAAAGAAAACATTTGAAAAAGAAAGGTCTACCTAAAAAAAGGCATATATTTTTCCTTTTCAGATTCTAATTTACCTGAAAGCAGCTCAAGCTTCCTTTCTCCCTCACAGCCCAGGTCCTGTTCTCCAGCATGCCACAGCACCTCTGGTACACTTGGTTTCACAAGAATTTTCAGTGGTATTTGCTTTCTGCTAGCCCACCAAATGCAAAAACTTGTAGAATTAAGAAAGCCGAAAGAATGAGATCAGGGCAGTAGTGATGGGAATGCCTGAGAACACGGCCCCTGGCTGCTGCCTTACTGTACCAGGCAGCATTCAGACAACTTTTCCTTGATATTGCAATCCTGAGATTAGCAGGTGCCATGTATATGTCTGTAAACCACCACACCATATTATATATGGCAGTGTTTAGCACTCAAGGGCTGCTTACCTTGTTTCTGAGGTATTTTTAAATTGGTACATTGTTTTCTGCATTTTGTTGCTGTTTGTTTTTAAAAATCAACCAAATGTGGAATCTGTTTGCAGTTGGCAGAAGGAGTTAAGTGAAAAAACTGTGTTTTCTTCCTTTGATTACCAAGCTCTTTCAGATGAAGTAATATCATCTTAAAGGATCTCCAAGTAGATAACCAAATAAGATATTTCAAATGAAGGACTTCATAAAAAGTGTTGAGAGAGGCTCTTTAGTTTTCCTTTCAAATAACCCTGGAGAGTTCACCAGTAAAGTCTCCTGTTTTGATGTAAATTGCGTGGAGAGCAAGGCACATGCGCAAGCCCGAGCTCAGTCATTTCTCTCATATATGCATGTGTAAACATGCAGTTGCACAGGGAGCTTGCAGACAAAACCAGACTGTTATGACAGGAGGTTATGACAGCACAGGTTTTGGTCATGGAACTTTTCAGTTCTGATTCCTATGTGACATCATCCCTGGTTTTATGAACTAGCTAAATTGCTTACTTATTTAAGGGACTTCAGCAAAGAACTCACAATGGCAACACTAATTCAGATAATTTACTGCCTTTTTCTGCAGAAAAATTGGACTCAGTGGATTTTTATTTTATCTAATCTCTTTTTAAAGTCTGATCAAATAGTTTGGGAATGTTGAGTTCCACATACGAAATGCTGCTTATGACCAGTTAGAAATACATAATGCTGTTTCTGTTCTTATTTTGGGTGAACTCTGTATTTAGCCAAGGACAGGCTTGTAGGTCTCTGAATGTTCTGGTGCCAGCACATATTAATTTGTAGCTTTCTCATATTCTCCATGATCATGGAAACATAGACAAAGCTCATGAAATAGCTTACAAAAGTCTTTCACTGACACTGTTATGAGAAGCACTCTGCTGAAGATGCAGCTTCAGGGTCCTTACATTAACTTGGCTTCTCTTCCTTCTCCAAACCAGGGTAAGTTCTACTGCTAAGAGCATTGTTTATAGCTGTGCCTACACCAGGGCTAATTACTGCACAAGAGCTCTCCATAACGGTCCATATAGCCAGGCACCCTATATTCAGAAATGGGCAATAACAAAAACCAGTGGAAGAGATAAAAGAAATTATGCAGAGTGCCTGAAGGCACCTTCAGAAACATTTACAGGTTTGGAAATCCTAAGCCATAATTTGAATATAAGATATGCTTAAAATATATAATAGAATAATGCTCTGTAGCTCTGATCAGTTTAGGTTTTGATCAAGATGTAGTTTGGGCCTTTTGCAGAGGCTGGAAATGTATTTCCTTCTGTTGGTTTTAAGCCTGTTGCTCGATAACCTGATTGATTGCTGCCTATTTCCTCTGTGTTAAGGAAAAGGAAATAATCATTCCCTGTTTATTTGCCCTGTGTCTTTCATGATTTAATAGTTCTTCATTGCATCTCCTGCACTGTCTTGATCTCTTGCAGTTCTACTATTGCCTTCAGGGAAAAAAAAATCTCTGAATATATCCACAGATGAATGCAATGAGAAAACATTTTCTTCTTTAAATCATTTCTGATATTTCATATAGTGTCTGCAGAGCAGCCTGTTGACATTGACATTTTCCCAGTGATACTGACATCTGTTTTCCGCACAGAAATGGCTATTTTAGAGCCTACTACAGGTGCAGTTAGGGTAATTTTTCCATAGTACGCTACTTTTGATGTATCAATCCGGCTGTAACATGATAAAGTTACATAATCAAAACTCTTATGTCTATGCTAGATCTGAAAAAAAAAAAAAGTGTAAGTGTCGTGTAAGTCCACTATAAGGCATGGCTTTGTTTTCTTAGTTTTAATTGTCAGTATGTCATAACTCTGATTACCCATTTTGAGTCAGCTGTTGCAAGCTGCAACTTATCTCCTAGGGCACACATACAATATGCTGTTCACAAACGCTTGAATATGTCACACCCTTCATTTTGCTTTAGTATTATTAGAACAGTGCGAGCATTTATAGGACTTCCATGCCTATTCTTGGGGGTTTTTTTCTGATCTTTTTTCCCCTGACATTTTTTGGTGAATTTTCTGCCAACAGTTTAATAAATGGATTTGAGAAGTTCATGATCTACAGTAGATAGCTATTGATTTTGCAGGTTGTTGCAACTTCATGAGCAAAGATAGGATTTAAATATGTGTTGTGTTAATTATGCAAGCTATGCAATCAAGCTACACATTGGCTCTTAATTTAGGAATGGCTCAAGGACAATAGCTTCGTAATTGTATAATGTATGTTGCTAATTGCATTGTTTAATGCAGCTGTTAGCCACAAAAGGCGCATAGAGTTTAAATTCTCTCCTGAAAAAGAGATGTGCACCTGAGAGAAAGGCTGCCTTTAGAATGGGAATATTTGAGTGTTTTTAAAAAGGAATCTCTTAGGACACGGCTATGTTGCTGAACCATGCTTCCCTTCAAAGGCAAATGCATGGTTTTGCGTGGAGGGGGGAGAAGGAGCAGTTTGTAGCTATCAGCAAAATTAAATTCCTTTCTCTCCAGCCTTCCTCCACCTTGCTCATTCTGTTGCTATTTCTGTCAGTGGTTTGAACCCTAAATATAGAGCTATTAGGATAACTTATACACAGGATCTGCTTATGTGTAGTTCTGCATAGACAAAAGGATCACTAATCTGAGGACTGAAATAGTTAGCTCTGTCACTGAGGCTGAGTGTTGCACACTTCATTGTTGGCAGGCTGTGTGCCACTTACCCTGCATGTGTGAGAACTCACCAGGCTTTGTTTCAAAAATTATTGAAATGACCTTGCAAGTAGCCAATTAATTCTATTTAAATAATTGCTAATGGCCGGAGAACAAGCACAGTGCAAACTAAAGCTAAATCTTCAAATGCTGTTTTGCCAATAATTAGACTCAGGGCCTGCAAGCAATGACCTGCTATTACAGTTTGCCTGAATGCCCTCACATTTTTCCCCTTACAAAAGTGGTATTGAATGCAGGGCTGTCATGAGAGAGCTGCAGTTGCATTCATTGACAGTATGCCCGAGGGTAAGAGACTTGCCTATACAAGGTGTAGAAAATACTTAATTTACTTGTTAAATCAGTTCCCTCTGCTGTTTTCCATTAGCAAAAGTCTTTGTCAGCTGTGACTGTAGATCCTGCTAAAGCTTCATGGAAACAGTTTCTTTTTGCTCCTGTTTTTCTATGTTGGATCTTAGTTCTTAGTGTGTTGCAGAAATTCTGTGTATAGATTTCTGAATGTGAGAAGGAAGGAGCTGCTCTCTCCTGGGCTGCCTGGGTGAGCAGAGCTAAACTGAGCCACTCAGGTTACAGCAATGTGCTCTTCTTTAGATGTTCAAACAACCCACTGGTGCTTTGCCTGCCAATGTCTAAAACCTGCCTGGAAGTAACAAGTAAAGCTTTTTATATCTGCATTTGAAGCACGTGCCTGCACTTTCCAGTTTGATACAGTTCTGTATGTAGCACATACCTTTCTAAAAGGCTTTATTTGTGGACAGGTCAAGTACTTTCCATGTAACAAGTTTCTTATTTGTAGCAAGAGAATTTCTTTCCTTTTCTGTTCTTTGTCTTACCATTTGTTTGTACTTTGCTCGCACGTTGTGGTTGTTTATGGTCAATACAGACATACTACAAGTTTAATTATATGTCTAATCTAAATGCCTAGACTGTGAAGAGCTTTCATGAAAATATGATGCTATCCTAACAGAAAAACTAAGGATCTGTAAATTCTCAAATGGCACATAATTTCTAGTCTTTTTTTTTCACTCTAAATTTATGTCACTACTTGATTTGTATAGTCACAAAACTGTAACCCAATATTTGGTTCTTATTCTTTGTACTTACAAGCCAAAATTATTTAAGTGAAGCCAAACCCTCTGAAATGGATTACATGGCAAATTTGCTCAGACATTGCTACTAGACTTCAAACCACTGGACGAGAATACTCATTTCCAAGACCTCTTCATTGTTCCACTATGGACAGGCAAAGTTGGATGCAGGATACCCTTTTTTATTCTCTAGAACCAGATGATGTAGAAGAAAATCTGCTTTCAAAGCAAAACATTATGCCGATGAGAACATTTTGCCTCTGAGTGTCCTAGCCTTCTTCACCAGTCGTTGTTTCAGATATGCTCAAGAATGAAGCTACCCTTGTCTTCGTATGGCTTAGCTCACTGTAGAGGTAAGAGTTGTCTTTTAAGCTTAAATTTAGCCATGGATCCAAGCTACCTCAAATAGTGTTTGCAAGATTGGAATCACCATTCTTTCATGGCTTCACCCATGGTTTGTGCTTTAGGAGAGTAATGCACCATCACTCCGTCCTCATCTCCATAGTACCAGTTAAATAATCATGAGGCCTATGAAAGGGTTGCTATGATTTTTTTCCCCCTTAGAGATATGATTAGAGAAAAAAAATAAATACAGGCAGTATCATCACCCCAAAAGCAATACACTAGCCATGTGCTTGAATGTTTACTAACAGCTATAATGTAGGTCATGTAGGAATTAGGTCTCCTTCCCTCCAAAAAGGTTGTGAGATCAAAAGCTCAACTGAGGTGGATCTACACCAGTGCACACAGCAACAGCAACAAACAGGAGGAGCAGGAAAATTGACTCAGTTACCGTCACAGAGACATGAGGGGAAGGCCCCAAGGGGAATGCTGCAATGGATGGCTATAAACACTTCAGAAGGAATAGGCAAAGAAGGAGAGGTGGTGGGGTAGCCCTATATATTAGGGAGAGTTTTGATTGTCTAGAGCTTAATGATGGTGATGATAGAGTTGACTGTTTATGGATAAGAATTTGGGGAAAGGTCAGCAAGGCAGGTATCCTGGCAGGAGTCTGTTACCAACCACCCAATCAGGACAAAGAGGCAGCTGAAATATTTTATAAGCTGGGAGAAGTCTCACAGTCGCTGGCCCTTGGGGGAGACTTTAGCTTACCAGAGGTCTGCTGGAAATACAGCACAGCAGAGGACACAGCCTAGGAGGTTCCTGGAGTGTGTGGCAGACAAGTGCCTGACACCACTGGTGAATGAGCCAGGTCCACCACTGGACCTGGTGTTTGTGAACAGATGAGGAGTGGTGGTGTTTGGAGGTCCCTTGGGCAAAAATGATACCCTTTGGTCACAAAATGATAGAGTTTTGATTCATGGAGGAGTAAGGAGGGACTCAGCAGATCTGCCGCCTTGGACTTCTAGAGGACCTGTTTAGAACACTGGTTGAGAGAAGAGGGGATCAAGTGCCCCCTCAGTCAGTTCACAGATGACATGAAGTTGAGCAGGAGTGCTGATCTGCTGGAGGGCAAGAAGCATCTACAGAGGGAACTGGACAGGCTGGATCAATGAGGACAATTGTAGGAGGTTCAACAAGGTAAGTGCTGAGTCCTGCCCTTGGGTCAAAACAACCCCAGGCAGTGCTACAGGCTGGAGGCAGAGTGGCTGGAAAACTGGCCAGCTGAGAAGGACCTGGGGGTGCTGATTGACAGCAGCTGAACATGAGCCAGCTGTGCCCAGTAGCTTGCTTGTGCTGCTCCACTCCCTTTGAGCAGAGCTGCTCCTCTCTGGATGAGGAGATTGGATGGCTACGGATGAGCAGGAGATAAAGGAGAGGCAGGCTATGTGTGCAGTGACAATAAATAAATAAATGCAAAGGATTCTTCAGAAGAGGGAAGGGGTTATGTTAAGGAAGAGAAGAAATGGATATGTCCCAAGAGGAGGAGGAGGCAGGGTGGGATGACCATGTCCCATGGAGAGCCCCTCAGATGTCCAAGGTAGACATCTCGCACAGCACAGCGGCTGGTTTGCCCCTCTGCAGCTGTGAGGTCATTTCAGGAATGGTCCTGGTAGGCTGCAGAGGAAATTAGACAGCTGTGCTCTGCCCTTGAGATGAATATCATGACGTGATTGAAAGACCACAAGGAGGAGAGCAGTAACCAGCAAACATGGCAGATTCCTCAGGGTTCCTGTTGCTGACAGGTCTAGCTAAGGCATGAGGGAATACACTGTTATTCCAGGAAGCTTTAATGATTTTAGCAGTTGGCTTGCAAGGAACCTGGAATATTTTTTATTTTTCTTCACTGTAATAATAAAAAAGTGTACCTCACTTCCTGAGGTACCATGAATACATTATATTCACTTTGCTGTGATGCTTTAGATTTGATTTGATCTCTTTCTTTTTTTTACACCAGTGTGACCTCTTACTTAATTACAAATATAACTCTTTTTCTTAACAATTAGAGATTTTTAGTGTAACTTTTTTGTGTGTAATATTATACAAGTGCCTGAAAACCAGACTGCTAAGTCTGTTCCATTTCCTCTAGGAGAGGTTTCTTTCTTTGGTGAAACTAACCACCTTGGTTTCCAATGTGGTTGAGAAAGGTGGGGGAAAATGCATCTCAGTGGGTGTATGTCCCATATACACGATTCCATGTAAAATGTGTTTTTCTCTATATGTAATAATAGAACATGGGTATAACGATCCATATCTGGAGCATGGGTATAATTTCTGTTCTCATTCATATGATTTGGTGACAGGTTGTACACGTTTGTGGTAGATACATTCAAGTATCTGCTATACCATACAGGCCCAGCCTGTACTTTGTGTTGTGGCCAGACTGGTGCTTTCTTTAGGTAGCTCTTGCAAATGTTCAAGATTAGCTCAGACATTTAGGGATATTCAAGGAAATTCACAATGGTAGGTTGTTCTTACTGCTACCATTTTTAGGTCTCAAATAAACCTCAGCAGAATGTTCCCTGAACATCAAGAAACAAGGGGTTTTAGGTTTTTCTTGACCAAGCATTGGCACAGGTTGCCCAGAGATGTGGAGTCTCCATCCTTGGAGATACTGAAAAGTTGTCTGTACATGGTCGTGGATGGCTAGCTCCGGGTGGCTCTGCTCGAGCAGAAGTGTTCCAGAGGCCCCTTTCAACCTCAGGTATTCTGTGGTTCTGTGATTCTGCTCCACACCAGAGCTGTTTTGTACCTGTTCTGTTTAGCAAGACTTCATTTTAAGCCCATCTATCATTCCCCTAAGAAGTAGTAACTGAAGAAATGAAATTTTTTTCTGGGAAGATATGAAGTCTCAAGATACTTCAGTCTGCTATATCGTCTGTGCTTCTGCCACCTAGATTTGATTTGCTCCAGGACTAATGGCAGGCCTTCTAACAAGAGGATTACTCATGTGGAAGTTCCTGCTGCTTTCTGTCTAGCAGAGATGTGCCAGGCAATTCCTAGGGCTTGGTGTAATCTTTTTTCTACTAACTTCTTAATTAACTTAGCAAAGCATGCCCTGTGTTTGATCTAGCTCAACCATCCACTTGGATGGCTCACAAAGTTGGGTTTTTGGAATTGGAAAGGAATGCAAAGCACCCAGATGACATCGACACTGCACAGCGAGAAGGGAAGAGCTCCACTGTGTCAGGAAAACAATCCATGTGGTATTTTTCATCTTGATCAGCAAACAATTTACATGGTCAAATTGCCCATGCCTGCTCCTTAGAACCTGTGATTCTCATACACTTATCCCAGCTGTTTCAGTGCAATTTTCCCGTTCGAGTTCCATATAGAAGCTTGAGTCACAAAGCAACCAGTAATGTCCTAGTGTAGAGGAATATTCTTGATGTGCTAAGAGAACTAATTTCCTTCTCATCCCAGTACCAGGAGGCAACAAGGGATCTCTGTAGGAGAAAACAGGGCTCCGAGACCATCCTATGCACTGGAAGCCAAGTATCTTGTGGGAGCTCTGGTAGTGGTCTGTGCCTCTCATGTCTAGGTCCTTTGTTCCTGGGACTGTCACTCTTGCTTCCTTCTTGTCCCTCCTCTCTGCTGCATTCCCCCGGCTTGAAAATTCCTCAGCACTGGGGCCTCTGCCACTTCAGTATGTGCACGACTTAGGGCATATCCCTCTTTCCACACATGTACATTGCATCTTGGGGTGTAAATCAGGATGAGCAGTGCAGTCCCCTTGCAGAATGAGCAAAATATCTGCTTTTCCTAGACAGAAGAAAAAGTAAACAATGAAAGGCAGGCAATATTTGCCATACAGCAGTTTTGTGCAGCCTGTGATTTGCAGTCCATGGCTGATTCATAAACGTAGGAAGATGAAAGGAGACATGATGGCTACAAGACACCCTACCTTCTGGTCAAAGCAGTGGAAACATAACTTTTCTCACTGGCAATGCCCAAGAGAAAGAGTGCAACTTATAACAAAAATAGATACAAGTATAGTGGCTTCTCTTCCCCCACAGTGGTAGATTACTCTTTGATTTCAAAATGGCTGGAAAACACTACTTTCAAGCATTCTGCCTGCTAGCAGGAACTGATCCTCTGGGAAATAGTCAATGTCAAGAATAAATGAATTTTGAAAACACACTGCCTAAGAGCTGATTGTGACCAGTGAATATCCGTAAGTGAGACTAGCTGATTTGTGTTTTTGAATACTGTTTAATTAAAACAGACTTATTACTGCTATTGACTTTGTGGCTATGGCAAAGCCCAAGGCAGGTGGCTGGCTGTTACAGAGGAGCCATTCCTGACTACTATCAGAGGGGCTGCTTTCAGCAGTGCTTGTGAGGAGTTGCATTGCCTATGTGGTATCTAGTCAGCTTACTTCTGGATGAGAGCACAAACCTTCTGGCAGGTCTGTGGTTGCAATTACAAGGCTGGGAAACAGTGAAAATCGGGGCTGGAAAGGACTCTTTCCCCTGGGTCAACACTGGGGCTGCTCTGCAGCTGAAAAAACCCAAGGGTAAATCCAAATAAGACAGTACTGAGAGGGATTCAAACCCCAAAATATTTCTGTTTGTTGAGAAACAAACGTGTTTGTTTGAACAGGTTTTTCAGTGTCACCTCTACTGAACTGTGGAGCAGTTAAGGAATTGGTCCACTTCTGTCACTACCTTGCCCAAGGCAGAGGCAGTCAGAAGGACCTCAGCCTCTCCTTTGAAGTTGTTCCACTTTGGTTAAACAACTAACATTTACTAGAAGAGGGACCAGTGCTCAGGAAGTCTAACCTCTCAAAAGAAGACCCACCAGGCTACTGATTCATGCACACACATGTGTTCTCTCTCAATGAAGAGTTAATGTTTTATTAAGGGTGGAACAGTTCCAAGGGGATGATTCAAATCTTCTCCCTGGATCCAACACTTGGCTTTCAGCTAAAATGCTTTTTGTTCCATTAGAAATGTCATTGCATTTACACATCTCCTTCTTCTTCTCCTCATCTAAATGCCCTTCTTTGTTTCAGTTGATTTTTGTTTCATTACTTGCTCAGGCCCTGCCCTCTCCTTTGCTCCTTGACCCTGAGAGAAGGAGATCTGTGCCACCATTATATTTGAGATTAGCTGAGTCTGCAGAAGGGCCAAAGGTAGGTTTTCCTCTGAACCAAGCTGGGGAGGGCTAAAGTTTTCCCATCTCCACCTGCCTCCTGAGGCATTTGGAGCATAGTGCCCCTCACCTCGTCCACATGCCCTTGATGAGCCTGTAGGTGCTTGGAACTTCTCAGCAGCCTGTTTCAGAAATTAGCAGATGTGCAAGGGTGCATTCAGTCCTCATCAGACCTGGATTCACATGAAAAACATCTGCTTTTTGGGACTGTGATTTTACTTGGGCTGTGGTGTTTCAGCCTGGGTTTTTGTGTTGAGGTTGTAGATACATTTCTCTGCCCCCACAGTGACATTAATATGCATGTTGTTGCACAACATGTCCCGTTCTCGTGGGGTGGAGGTGGATGGAGAAAGTGAAAGTAGGGGTGAAACAGCTGGATGAGATGAGGTTGTTGTCTCTGCACTGGCTGTTGGCCTGACAGGTTGGATCAGTCACAACCCAGTGGAGAATTAATGGTCGCTTCATGGTTGATAGTAAGATCAGTGGCTAAGTGGCACTTATAGGACTGGTGACTAATTGAACTGCAGTGCAGCCATGAACATTATTCGTTAACCTTCCGCTTTCCTTGGTTCCTTCAGTCTTTTGGCCAACAGGTCTCTTCTAGCCCCTCTCTCCATCCCTGAAGGTGTCTCTTGTCTGCTTTACCTCCAAGCAGTGATAGGAGAGCTGCATAAAACAATTGTAAAAACTCACGTGGTAACTGGCTCCTTGGCTAACCAAGCCCCATCTGTTGCAAACCACAGCAGTTGCATTGATATCCCAGAGCCATTAAACCATTCCATATGGGAAGTTTTGCCATGTACATAACCTTGTCCACAATAAAACCTAGCAAAGAAGTTGTGGTGTTAGGAATAAACAAAACAAATCAAGACAACAGTTAACATATTGGGAGAACGTGTCTGCAGTCTGCTGGTTGTAAATTATAAATTCCAGTTGCCCACTATGCGGTTGTGGGAGAGGAATGTGAGTGATACCAGCACCTACACTCAAATCTCAGATCAGTTGCACCACCTGCTTTGAGTCAATTTGGTAAAGAGGGTTTTCATGATATCTGCTATTCTTCATGTGAAGCAAGTTGATTTTGTGATTCAAAATGTGTATGGCTCTGCAAATTGACCTCAACTCTAGATTTCTGGTGTTTTTTAGAGGACAATTATTGTGTCCTTAACATGTTTTCTCAGTTTTGTTGTTGTGTCCACCCCCAGCATGAGCTCCACTTCCTGGATCTCTGAACAAACTCCCTCTTACAGAAAAATCTGTAATACTTTGTTATAGTTTCCACTATTGCATATGGCTTTTTCTTATCCCAAATAGCATTTGAGGTAACTTGGGCAATGCAGAATGAATTCAGGTTATGCTGTCCAAGCCAGCTTAGGCTAAGTTTTGCCATGGCAGGGAGAGAAAATTAATGATGTAATTGTACTGAGATTTAGTAACAGGTTGAAGGGCAGGATCTCAAAGGAAATGCAGTAAGAAGGAAAAGTCATTCTGCTTTTGAAAACCATAGCCAATGTTCCCTCCAAAACTTGTCAGCTGCCATTTGCCTTCTGTTCTGCCAATGATTTTATTAGTTATTTTGTAAAGGTGCCAAAGACACCAAAGAACCTGGGAGCTTTTATTCCAAGTGTGGATCGAGTCTCTCCCAGGGGTGGTGATTGTTCAGAGATTATGCTGTAAGAAAAGCCAAGCAGTGACACCTTGGGATAGGGAAATTACAGCACAGTAGCCCCCAGCCAGGGAAAGAGATATCTGAGCTGCATCACCCTCACTGGAGAGGTGATGTTCGCTCTGAGAAGCACGGACAGAGTGACCAAACTGAAAAAACCTCTGATGATTTTCTCATGAAAACCCCTGCTGTACTGCCTTGCTGGCCTTCATTTGGTCTGTGCAAAACACAGCCCACCTGCAGGTTTTGCACATCTGGTCCCTACCGCTGCTTGGCTGACTTGGGAGTGTGTTGGGAGCAGAGATGCACAGACTGTGTCCCAGTGCTAGCCTCACAGCATGCCTCTGTGTGTGATGCAGCTGGCAGTTTGGATACTGAGTTGAAATGCAGGTCTCTTTCGAGTGGTGGGGTTGGCCTGTGGAGCCTGCAACTTCCAACTGATTTAACTCATGAAGCATCTCTGCCTCTGCCAGAACTCTGCTGCCTTTTTTGTGTCTTTACAGAAGCCTTGTCCTCTCTTTCCCGAGTAATACCGTCTCCTTGTGGATCCTAACAGATCTAGGCAAACTGAAATGATTATGCACCAGCAGGGTATCAAATCTCCATTTTTCATTAGAGACTTAGAATATGAGTTTTTTAAAAAACCCCAAACAACAACATCCAATGAGGAAAACATTCTGGGAAGCTGGTGTTTTTCATGCATAGGTCAAAGTCAAGCCTTCCCTTTCAATAGTTCAAATGCAATTAGTAAGATACAGCTGTGACTCATTTGGGCTCTCCTCCGAAGATCTGTGTGCCAGAGGCTTGGAAAGGAGGCTGCTCAACACCAGCTCACAGGAGTACAGTGGATGCATAATTTGCAGCTGCTTTCAGGATACTTCTTAGTCTTTTCAAGTAGCAGATATTTTAAGATTTTTCTGCAGAAAGTTGAAAGAAATATTCTTCATTTTCTTTCTACTCTTAAGTGCTCTTTTGTCATTTTCCAGATCTGAGCAGGTGTTTGCATTTTCTTTCCTGTTGTAACTGTCACACTTTAACTCTTATTTTATCTTTGTTAAAGGCTATATTTTTATGAGCTTGTGGAACGCGTTCCACGAGTACTTTCCTTTTCCTTCTGGATGTGTAGTAACTTGTTTTTAAAAGGTTATCTTCAGCAAGTCAAGGTATTCTGAAGAGGATTTTCCCCACATTTCATGACAGCAGTGAACAGGTAAATCGAAACACTGGGTTTGAAGCACATCTAACACTTCTTAGAGGAAAAGACTGTCACTTTATAGACTTCCTTCTCTGAAGAATAGCGACAACACAGAGGTTTCATCTACTGTATTTTCCCTGTCAGACGAAGGAAATTCTGGTCACCACTGTGTTTCTTATTCTGCATGGGTGTACTTCTTCAAACAGCAAGGGTAGTTTGGAGGTCTGTCCATGCCCCACACTCACTGCAGCCCAGGCAGCTCTCATAGATACAAAGGACACTGGCAGACACCACAGCCTGAGCACTTGTGCTCCAGCTCACCAAAGCTGCAGAGCAGATGGGAGAACACCGCGGCAAATCCCATCCTTCCTCTCTCTACAAGGTTAATATAAAGAAACTTCCTGCTCTTTTACGAAAGCTTTTTCATCAGGAGGTTTCTGTTTTGTACATTTTTCCTCTCTGATACGTAAGCTATAAAAATTTGAGGTGCCATGGGTTTCACAGTCAGCAATATTTCAGCAATGGTTGCCCACGTACCTACTTTTTCATGAATGCAATTTGCTAAGATGGAGATAGTTCTCCATCTCAACGTGCAGAGAGCAGCGGAGAGCAGAGCCTCTGGCCCTGGTTCCACCAAGACACAGCTGAAGTTCCACCAGCTGGAAGAGAGCAAGGATGACAGGGTTACTGCTGAACCTCTACTATGGGAAAGTATCTTCTCTATTGAAGTAGCACAGGCCAGCAGTCTTGTTTGAGCAGCTCCAGGACCAAGACCAGAGTGTGAGACCTCTTTCGTCAACTGCAGCCATGCTGACTGCAATGTAGGCTGAAAAGGACCTAAGGAGAATCTTTTCTTATTTAAAACAGGTTGTTACATACATCGAACTAGAACTGGTCTTCCCATGATCCAAGAGAGAAGGGTAAAAAAACTAAACCAGAAAGTTGGTTATAGAAATTGCTATCCAGATAAGAATGTCTGCTAAGATATTCTGACTGGCAAATGAGCCAAAAAGCAGCCACTTACTGCTAATATTTTGGGTTAGAAACTGAGGGCGGCGGGGGGGAGGTTGGGGTTGGAGGCACTGAGAGGGACAATGTTGAACAGGATTTTGGCAATGCTAATGATAACCTGCCAGAAATATTTAATATCCACGCAACTTACCTTTTGTTGGTAATGAACTAGCACTCTGTAAAGTGACTGAAAGAGAGCAGTGGAAGGAATGTGAAACAAACAGATGAAAAAATAACACTGCACAGTGTAAAGCAAAGAGATTATGTGTACCCTTCTAAAATGAAAACAAAACCCCCTTTCCATTAAAAAAGAGCAAGAATAAATTTTTATGTGTTTTTTAACATAAGAGCCACAATAGTTTGTAAAATGATGTTTCAATTAGTTATGATTTATTTTCTGCTGTTACGCACTTTCTTTTTCCACAATTGTTGTGCTGTGACCTACAATTGCATCTTAATATTTTGGCATGAGTTTTGAGTCTGCAGCAACAGACACTGTGAGGCCATGCAGCATATTATGGTTGGTCTCTGAGATCCCTTCTGAATCAGTGATTTTGGCCTTGAGAAAGTTATTTGTGAGATGAAATTAAGGAGAGCAATTCTCGTTCATAAGACCTCTCTTGCCTTTTAAGGAGGACCTTTAGAGTCAGTTTTCCCCTTGTTTCCTGCCATTTTTTTTCATAGAGAAGTTAAACTGTGGTGCTGCCTACAACCCTCTCCTCTGAACTCTCATAAATGAGCAGGAACAGGCAGTGCAGTTCCGGCTGGCCAGTAAATGAAGTGTGACAAAAAGATTTACCTTTCTATTTTAAAACAGAATGAAGCTTTAAACTGCTACATGGAGAGATTATAGGCATTGAAACAAATTAAAATATCATATATGCTATGTAGCAGATGACAAGAGATGAATATTTCAGTCTTTCACAGTTTTTACTCAGTTTTCCTCAAGTGTTTTATACAGCTCTGTGAGACACCTTAATTGCCATAGGATACCCTCTCTCAGCAAAGATTTCCAAGAATATTGCCAATTTGCAATACAGGGAAAGAGAATACTTAAGCAAAAGCAACATCTTTAATACAAAGCCCTTCTTTGCACTTAGAAGTCTAACTGTACTCCAGTAAAGGAATGAAGTGAGGGTACAGTGAGACAATTTTGAAATGATATAGTTTTGGGCATGGTTAATGTTGCAGACTCCTGTCAGGTATCAATCAGCATCAACTGAAAATACTTATTGGTTCAAATTGCCTGGAGAAGCTCTAGTTCAGTAAGTGAGAAGGCAGAGCTCAGCAAGAGGAATGGGAAGCAGGATGTACTCAATGTACCTGGTTCTGGATATGTAAGTTTAGTAACTCCAGACTTAATACTTCCGACTTCTGTTGACAAACCCCTAGTAGGCTTGTGATAATACCAGTGGCACACGGAAACTCATCACTGTGTATGTCTAATAAGATGAAGGAAAGGTGTAAATAAATCATATAATAGTGACCTGAATATAGAAGGGCATGTTTCAATGGTGGTTTCTTTTGGGTTTTTTTTCTACTGTAAAAAGTTATTGAAATGTTGTAGTGTTCAGGCTTAATTTTCTCAATGGATACAGTTAAGATGTTCAAAAATTATATAGAGAAAACTCCTCCTTCCCATGCAGGCATGTGAAAGATGGTCAGAATTCTGCTGTTTTCATTTTAAAAGTGATGCTGAACAGGTAGATGCTGGCCCAGGTGTTGCTAAATGAGCATAAGAGGATGTAAACCTGGGGTTTTTTTAAGTCCTCATATCCTCCTGGAGCAGAAAAAACGACGTCTTTGGAATGGGTGCTGCAGAACTTCTCTACTTTCATGGAGAATAAAGCCCTGCAAATATTTGACAAACAGGTCTCTCACTTGATTATACAGAGAATATAGTTTTGGCAAAGAGCCAAGTCAAATCCTCTTATGATCGCTATAAAGATTTGAACAGACCCTGTATGAAAGTGGAACAAAATGGAGTTTATTCTTTCAAAAAACCAAACAGAAATACCCTTTCAAAATCCAGAAATTCCATCATCTTTGTCTTATATATGTTCATTCTCAGTCCCTGTGAAAAACCTTTCTAATGCTATCAGGAACTCAGCCTACCACTAAGGTGAGTGACTGCTTAGTCATGGTTTACAGGAAGGACTTAAAGGACGGAGAGTGGGAGGTACCAGGCACATCTGTGCAAAAAGGAACTGTAACCTGGAGTATGCTGCTATCAGTAAAAACCTGTAATTCAAAGTCCGTTGTCCTTTTGGAGTTTTACTGGCTGTAAAGTGAAGCTGCACGTGTAACTTTCCATCTGTAGTGAGGATGCTGCTGTAGCATCCTTGGAGGATGAATATTGTGAGAAGTGACAGAAGTCTACAGCTTAAAACTATCACAAAACTCACACACTGAACCTGCAAAATACACTATTTCGCAAAACATATAGCTAAGTAAACGGCAACATCTCAGCAGCTAGTAATTTCAGCATGAAGCCTGTTACTAGTCACACTATTTCTCTAACCACCCCAAAAATCTGTTAACATCAGAAATTATGAATCAGCATTATTCACCATAGTGAAGGTTCCTCAGTTCTTTTAGTTTGGGTCATAAGCAATTTTTCTGGCTAATTTTTTTTTTAATGTTAGGGATACAAATATCTCGTTTGCTTGTTGTTCCTTTACTGCCTTCATTAATATAAGAGTTTCTTTCATATTGATTACAATTCTGGTTTTACAGGAGATTATGTTCTCCCTTCTCCTCCTTCTAGGTGTGTACTTGCTTGAGCTGCTGGTGTGTGACAACACAGCTTTTCTATCTACAGTGCTGAAGCTCGTGCAGATACTGTCTTTGCTGTAAAACCAGTCACCCGGTATTTAGCACAAGTGTGCCATTTCCTCCTCTCAGGCTATGAAATGAATGTGTTCTTTTATATGCTACAACTGGAAACATTTGGGAGTTTCAATACGAAGTTACATGTCCCTTACAGGTGACACTGCTGTTGCACAGGGAACTTACTCTTTCCATTTCCCCTCATATCTTCTAACCCTTGTGTGAAGGCCAGGCAACGCCGCTCCCTGGCATAATCTTGAACATCAAGAAAGATGCCTTATTAATGCATGTGCACATGCAGCACTCCACAGAAATGTGCCTGTTAACATTGATGCTGCTGTCAGTAATGTGTTTTCTGGAAGACAGAATTCTTAGCTGTGCTAAGAAGCAGAGCACAGGCCGTGCCTGGGGACATTCCTATGGTGGTCAGCCCTAAGACAGATGTGCAAATGGAGTCTGCCTTGTTTTCTGTCCTAACAGTTTTTATATGGGAACTGAGCAAAGTATCATCAGCTAGCGAACTATTTTTAGTGAGTGGATGCTTTGCTTGCTAGTCCACTAATTTTGGCAACTGAGAAGACATACATGCTTGCTGCTATCATAGGTGGCACCCAGAAAATGCAAGCAGATGTATCACTACAGAGACTACATGAGGATACAGCAAGAGAGGATACAGCCTCCATGGGGTAACTCTTGAAATCTCATGCAGATGCCTGAATTTAGGCATCTGGTGTTAGAAGAGAGATCCCAGAATATCTGAGATATCCACATAGAGCTGGTAGCAATGTCACAGGAACTATAGAAGGTCCATGTCATGATGGAGGCCAGGCATCTTCAGCATATGAGTGTCTGAAAGCACATGAGAAGCCCAACAGTTGAGTTGCAACCCTAAGTCAGGAGGTGTCAATAAAAACATGGTTCAGACCTAAACAAGTTGTTTTCTCTAGATAGTCAGTGTCTGTCAATGGGAACACAATTCAACATGAAACAGGCATTATTTCAATATTTTTCATTGTGTTTCAGCCTTCTGTTGTGGAAAGAAACACCTCTGTTATAAGTTATGAAAGCTGTCAGCTACAAGGCCAAATTTGAGCTCTGTTAGCAGGCCATGCACACTACCTTAATGCCTCAGTAACAATGCAAATGTTGCAAATCAAGGCTTCTTGCAACACATTTTTAAAATACTAATAGGAATAATAAGACTAATTGTTGCAGAGATACTGTGTTCCCAGCTAGTTTAAAGGCTGTGTGGTTTGCCTTGTCCCTTCAGGAACAGCTGCTTGGTTTCTGCCTGGGAAGATGGATGGTCCTTGCTCTCCCTTGGTCAGGTCAAGAGCTGAGCAAATGCACAGAGCTGATAGCCTCAGGCAGTTCATCACCTATGGATCAACACCACTGCTTGCAGCCTCTCCTGTTTTCTGTTTCTCACCCCCTTCCCCCTCCTTACCTCCATAAATATGACAAGTGGTGCTGCATTATGCAAACTCTTCTTCCACAGTGGAAACATCTGCAGCTTGAATGCTCCTGCAGAAATGTCACTTGGGGAAATCGCTCTTCATTTTATGAGAAACCTCTCTTTCAAGCCCTCAAAGGGGGCCAGAGAGGGAGGGGACACTGGGTTTGACACTAGTTCTGTGTTGTTTTTCAGGGATTTTGCGGAAGAATGTTGTGTCTGATTTTGTGGATTGTCAAAATGAAGCCAGATGGCAGTGGATTAAGTGTAATGCTGTTTTGTTGTTCTTGGGTTCGCGACTGCGCTTCCCCTTGAGCGAGGGAGCTCTCCCCGCGCAGCAGCCCCAGCCCTGTGTGCCCCCGGCCACCGAAGGCCCCTTCCCATGGGCTCCCAAAAATGCTGCCCTGGAGGGGGGTAGAGTGGAAGCTTTCTTTTGGTGAGGACTGCTAATTGGAAACTGCTTCCTTGACATTTTTCATGCCTAGATTATTCACCAAGAGCCTGTTTGCTGCGCTTTCCATCCGACGAAATACAGGTATTTTCCAATTGTAGTAATGGGTTTGCTTGCTGAAGTGAAGTTGCTGGGTTAGCAGCTGAGCCAGTGAAGCCTAGTTTCTTACAGTTTTGTGTTTGGTAGCTGTATTTCTTGATGTTTAGAAAGGTGTGAGTTTAATTGAAGTGTTTCCCATGAGGCATTCAGGAATTTCAAGCCTTTTGTTGATTCCTCAGTGTATTTATGGTTCAATCTTTCTCTCCATATGAATGCTTACTGGGGTCTCTGTCCTCTGATACTCTACCTTATTTTCTTTACATATATGGGCACATAGTATCTTTGAAATCACCATCCTTTGTCAAAGTTAAGGGTAGTGGAAAAGGCCACTGGGCTCTGAAGATATAAAGGGAAGACACATAGACAGACACAGACAGAGAAAGGCATGATTACCTCAACTTTGTTTCCCTAAGAAATTGGGTTAAGGATAAATTATTGCTAGGGAGAAGATTAATTTAAAGCTGTGATTCCGAGCATTTTCTAGTTTCTTAATTAAAGGTAGACAGGCAGAAAATTTCCTCTTGTAAGAATTGTTCTTCTCTATACTCTTTCCCCTCGTCATGACAACTCTTTCTTTCCAAGATAACTTTTGACTGTCTGGGTTACAGAGCACAGTCCTGTCACTCATTCAGAGCCTTGTGAGGGCCACTCAAGCTCTGCTGCCTGCGCTCAGCACCTACAGACCAGTGCAATTCCCCCTAGCTTATGAAAACACCAGCAAAGGATGCTCCACATTTTTCCTTTCAGACTACAGCATTGCTTCAGCCATAAGTTTAATACTTTTCCTTTAATTTACTCCTTCTTGATCATTCATGGCAATTTCAGTTCAAACCAGCAAATTTTATTTTGTAATGAAATTGCATGTTCTCATGTAGACCAGTAAGAGTCTGTTCAGGCTTTTTTATAAAGTCCTTAGGCCTGGAAAGCATTCTGACAAAAACCTGCTGCTTGATAACAAAGGAGAAACCACAAACAAAATCAATGTTGCTGCTTTGTTGTGCTCTGTCCTGTTCTTTCCTAGGACAGCTTCTCAGCTGCTCAGGAATTTGTTTGAAAGTCAGCCATGCTTCACAACTGTGCAAATATTTTTAGCTCTCTTCAGCAAGTCACCATCCCCTATATTTTTTGAAAGTCAGTCTTTTCAGAATGTCTTTCATGTCATGCACAAAGTCCTGTACAGACTCATGTAAATGTTGAGTTTTTCTGGAATTTCTTGGGCAGATCTAGTCTCCTGATCTCAGCTGCTTAGCTTTCAAAGTCTTTGATGTGCAGATTTTCTGTGTGGCTTGCAGAGCACAGTCTACTCCAACAGTTTTTAGTAGAAGAAACTGGCGGAGGAGAAAGGCTGCAATTAGGGTAATGTTTGCTCTTATATTGCATGTTGTGGTAGTGTAGAGTATAGATAGCCTTAATCTAGTCATTGTCCCCAAAACATAATAAGTAATGGCAATTTTATAGTGACCATTTATTACCAAGGTGCTCAGAAAGACTGGGGTTTTCTCATCTTCAGTTCAGTGACTTTAGAGATAATTTTTCCCTGATTCTTGAGGAGATACCCTGGTGCTGTACAGGAAAATTTTCAGAGAATTTGCGTCCTAGTACTCAGCTTGTAACCTCTGGATTTCACCTTCTGCCTTGGTGGTCCAGCGGGGGCAGCCCCAACATCAATTCTGAGTGTACTTTCATCTTCCTTGTACTACATTGCACAGTCCGGAAGGTATAAATTAGACATATTCAAGTATTTCACTAGTGTGCTGGGTCTATTTTTAGCAGAAAATTCAGTAATTTTCTGTTAAGCAGAGGTAAGTTTGGATGTGCTTTTGTTTGTGTTTATTCTCAGAAGTATTTTTCATTTATAATGTGAGCGTCTCCCCCTCAAATTCTTCTCCTGTTTTTCTTTACTGTATCCTGTTGTAATATTCCCTTTGGAAGGTCTTTCAGAGTATTTTTTTACAGATTCTAAAAACTTCCTTCCTGGCATTTGCATTCTCTCTTCAGATGTCAAAATCAAAGATAATGGTCCATTGCTGGTGTTTTGGGAAGGGAGGGGTAGGCAAGGGAGTTTGCAGTCTCTACACACTCATCAAATCAAGTTACTTTATGTGCGGTGTGAGGGACCTAGTGTGTACCAACAGTAGCTCACTGTTAGCCAGTACAAGAAGGAGACATTGAAATTCAAGGCAAGCATTTTGAAAATTGTCAGTACTTTCTGATCCATTTCTCCACATACAAAGTGAACAGATCTTCCAAGGAACTTTGTGAACGTGGTGCAAATCTAAATACTAATGGCAATTTTGTCCGCAGGGCATGAATATAGACTTGTTCTGTCAGCACTAGGGATGCTCTGAACAACTGCCGCAGTCTGAAGCCTTTGACAGATAATAGTAATGCCATTCATTTACCCTTAGCAAGTATCTCATACAGTGTAAAGTGTCAGCACCAGTTCCGTGGCAAAGCAGCAACAGAGGTCAGTAGCATGAAGCACAGGTATGTCATCGTTGGACCTGTGGAGATTTGGGTTCAACTCCTGCCATCATATTATATCATACATAGAAATAGTTTGATGTCTTTGCTGTCCCACATCTGGAATATTTCAGCATATGTGGTCTTCAGAGGCCTAAAACTGCAATAGCAAATATTAATGTTAACATTATCAACAGAGATTCAAATAGATGAGCTGTGGTACAAGTGCTTTTTCAAAAACTTCTGCTTCGTATGTCTGGGTTAGACCTTAATTTTCACGTTTTCAGAAGTTAACACATTCAATAGAGATTCTTCAGAAATAATTATGCAAGAAAAACCACATAAAATATTCAAAACATCATCAGACACTGAAAGCTGAGTTTATAGTTTTGTAATGGGTTAGAAAAGAAGGGGTTTTTTCTCTGTTTTGCTGAAGAGCTTTCTGTGGTCTTGCTGCAGCCCACAAGACACTGAAAGGGGAAGTGTACTACGACAGTGACCCAATAATAGGAAATTTCTAGAAGCACAGAATATTCTGAGTTGGAAGGGACCCACAAGGGCTATCAAATCCAACCCTTAAGTGAATGGCCCATGCAGGTATCAAACCCACAACCTTGGTGTTATTAGCTCCATGCTCTGACCTAAGCTAGTAAGTCAGCTAAATGGACTTTCTGATTTTTTTTTAAACAGTTATGTTGCCACTTCTAAGGTATTTCATGCTACAATGTATAAAAACAAATGTTTTCTCAAGGAGGTCTCAAATTTACTACTACTACTACTACTGTTTCTTTTCTGAACTGCTCAAATGTCGCTCAATCTTCTATTGAATTTTGTATTTGTATGCATTATATATAGTGTATTACACAGTTACATATTCATTTGTTATGGTTTTTGAAAATATGCAACATCTGAATATACAGTGTAGAAAACAACTATAGTTAAACAAACAGATCCATGACCACCAAGCAAGGAATCTTGCTCTAGATTTACCACTGCTGTGAGCTTCAGGAGAAGATTTTCCTGCTGTTTGGATACTTAAGACCACTTTACCACAATGGAAACAGGAGCTCTGTGTTCTAGTAAGACATTCTTAGAGAGAGTTTTCTCCCAGTGTAATGCTATCAGCTTTTCATCTCCATGTGAAAGCTTACCTGCTTTCACCAAACTTGTTTAATTGCTGTTGAAAGCCCCTGTCATCTCTAAGAAGTGGTTGAAATTGTTCCTTGAATCCAAAAGTCATTATGGGTTCTCAGAGACTGACAGGCACACAAGCACAGTTACATGAGCTGCTTAAAATGCATTTTCTGTGTCATGGGAGGGCAGAAGCCCGTAAAAGGAGGCAGGTCTTGCTCTACATGGGAAAGGTCAGCAACCCAGCTGCTCCTCTACCCAATGTTTTCAAACCTTTGGCTTTGTAAGTAGAGCAGTTTAGGACAGAGTAGCACTTGCTCATTTGAGCTTTAGGTTACATCTCTGAGCTAAATGCCTTCAATTACCACCATCTCAGTTGGCAACAGGCATTGCTAAGGAAGTTCTCTGTATATGTATAATGTGTTATACTCTTCATTGGACTGTGTGTAATTATGTTGTTGTATCTTTACAATTTTTGTTTCTGGTGTAATCTATACTGTATGCATTGCACTCTCCCTGCAGTAAATAAACTCGCAGTTTAGCAGTTGGCATGTAAAAGGGGTGTGCTTAGACTGATGCTTAACTCACTTAGTAAAAGAGAAGTTATCTGCAAGATGTGCACTATTCCCTGTTTTCTGAGCTTGCTGGATCAACACACAGTGACTCAATCTCTGGGCAACATGTTCAGACTGAATGTCCTGGGTGGCTCAGGAACTGGTGGGTTGAAAAATTCTTACTGCCTTCAAGGTGGCCCCTTTTTGTGTGCTCTTTCCCAGCAGCTACCTTTTGTGGTTTGCTGTGTGGATGTACTAGAACTTGCAGTGTGTGTGACCAAAGGAACATTTGCATTCCTAAAGGCACACCATTCCTCCAGTTGTACCAATTAGTCCAGTAAAAGATACAACTTTTCCTCATACGGAGAAGATCCCTCACCTCTTTGAGGAAAGAGCAGAGTGCCCACGGTGCCCATAGCATCCTGACTCAAATTTATGTCTTTGCAAGTTCTTATCATGTCTATGGAAGTGACACACTTCCTAAAACATGCTCTGTTTTTCTTAGCTAGATTGCATAGGCTTTGAACACTTCAAGGGACAATCCAGGGTTCAGTGCTGAGTTTTGTCCCCTTATGAGAAGGAAGGTACCAGCGCAGTAACCAGGCAGATCTGAGACGTCCATGGACCCCTGCCTGTTCCCAAAAAGGTTCTGCAGAACTTCGTAGTTTGTGCTGTGTGGAAAAAATGGATAGTTATAAGTGGGTAACTGTGGGACATGTGCAGCTATTAATCCAGTATTTTCCCCTGTGTGGAACACATCTGGGTCTCTTCAGCGAGTTTCCCTGACTGGCTCAGGCCAGCACTGAGCCTTTCGGCTGCAAGGTGTTACAAGTATTGCAGAAGACTGCAGTTCCTTGATAAGTTGTGCCTGTGGTCTTGCCTGTGGCCTACATGGATTACTTACACTGATATTAAAAATTTTATTTCCTGAATTATTTTGCAAAGCCACCTGGAAAAACATGACACTTTGACAGAGAAAGAATGATGCTGAATGCCATTTTTTAAACAGTGCTGCAGAGATTATGTTCCAGCCAGCCTGTGTCAGCATTCCACAGGTCAGCACAAAATATCCATGTTGGTTTTGGATTGACTG